>CAUYON010172294.1:0-91439 GCA_963573935.1 Arctocebus calabarensis
TCTGTTGCGTTCTATTTTTTCTTTCATTAAAACTGCTAATGGCACTCCAACAAATGAGCAACTTTCAAGGGCAGAGGGAAACCAGAGGAGCTAAAAACAAGTGCTTCCAATGTGGTCAGACTGGCCACTTCAGAAAAGACTGCCCCCAGCAGCACCACTGGTTGGGCAAGCCACCTGGCCCCTGTCCAGAATGCAAGGGTGACCACTGGAGGGTGGCCTGTCCCCAGAGGCGAAGGCCTCCTGGGACAGTGACCCCATCGGAGTCCAAACTGGACTGAGGGTGCCTGGGGCAAATTCTTATGGCTCCAGCTTGTGTCATCACCCCTCAAGAGCCCCAGGTTTGCCATATAGTCGAGCGTCAGGAGATAAAATTTCTTTTGGACCCTGGAGCAACCTTTTCTGTACTTCTCTCTAGTCTTGGTCTTTTATCCACCAAATCCATAACTGTACAGGGGGTGTCTGGAAAGCCAGTTACCAAATTTTTCTCCCAGCCTTGAAGCTGCAATTGGAATGACTTGCTGTTCTCTCATGCCTCCCTAACCATGCCTGAAAGTGCTGCTCCCCTTTTGGGGAGGGACATACTAACTAGAACAGGAACTTTTCCCTCCTGGAGATCTAGTCATAATCAAAACTCTTCCCTCTAATTCACCTTCCCTAACTCCAACTTGGGAAGTCCCCTTTCCTGTTATCTTGTCTTCTTCTACAGCTGTTAAAGTTATAGGAGTCGATTCCTGCATACATCATTCACAAGTAAAATCCTGGAACCCTCCATCTTAAATGTAGGCAGACAGTGAAGACAGCCAACCACAGACCACCTACACTTGTGAGCCAAAAAAGTCATCAAGCCACATGCAATAAAGATGGTTCTAGTCCATGAACCCCTGTATCACTCTCCCTCCAGAGAAACCCTAACTGCCCCCTTCTATCATCACCCGATTCAGTAGGAAGCTGTTATATCAAGTCTTCACCCCTTTTCCCTAACAGCAGTTGGGGTTTCTACTCGGAGAGGGAGAATCAATGCAGGACATTTGGTGCCCTGGCCAGCTCAGTGGAGCTGGTGGACCTGCTGCCTCCTCCTTGGTGGTGTTGGTGCTGTGGCAGGCAGCTGAAGAACCAGTGGGCTCGATGACTGGCAAGGAAGGGGACCTCCAACCCCCATAGGAGGCTCCAATAGCCAAAAGGCCAGACAACTGCTGAGGAGTCACCTGTGCCTTGGTATCTCCTTCACTTTGCACTTGGGACTAAATGTGGAACCCCCATTCCCTATGCCTAAGTCAGTTTCATATGAATTTCCTGGGCCTCAATTCCATGAATGGACTGTGTCCATTCATTGATGCATTCATTCACTTTGTCCCAGAGGGGACTGTTTTCGTTCATTGATACATTCATTCACCTTCCAAACAAATAAATAGATTTAAAATTTAAAGTAAAAAAAAAAAAATGCTGATGGTGGCCCAAGCAATGGTGGTCAATGCAGTTTAAAACCATGCTCCATTACAAATGGAAAAACATACCAGACTCATGGCTGGGAAGAATGAACATTGTGAAAATGTCTATACTTCCTAAAGCGATCTATAGATTCAATGCCATCCCTATTAAGCTACCAACATCATACTTTCAAGACTTGGAAAAAATAATTCTTTGTTTTGTATGGAACCAGAAAAAAACCATATAGCTAAGGCAATTCTTAGCAATTAAAAACAAAGCCAGAGGCATCAGCCTACTAGACTTTAGGCTGTACTACAAGGCTATAGTGATCAAAACAGCATGGTACTGGCACAAAAATAGAGACATAGACATCTGGAACTGAATAGAAAACTATGGGTTGAAACTGAGATCTTATACCCACCTAATCTTTGGTAAACCAAACAAGAACATACACTGGGGGAAAGAATCCCTATTCAAAAAACGGTGCAAAGAGAATTGGATATCCACATGAAGAAGACTGAAACTGGACCTGCACCTTTCTCCACTCACAAAAATTCACAAGATGAATAAAAGATCTAAATCTAAGGCATGAAACAACAAAAATCCTCAAAGAAAGTGTGGGGGAAACACTTGATGTTATCAGCCTGGGGAAAGACTTTATAAAGAGGACTTGTGTGGCAATTGCAACAACAACAAAAATAAACAAATGAGACATAATTAAACTGAATAGGTTCAGTATAGCTAAAGAGACAACCACCAAAGCAAATAGACAACCTACACGATGGGAAAGGATATTTGCATATTATGAATCAGACAAAAGTTTGATAACTAGGATCTACAGAGAACTCAAATTAATCAACATAAAAAGAGTCAACAATCTCATCTATCACTGGGCAAAAGAAATGCATGGAACCTTCTCTAAAGAAGACAGATGAATAGCTAACAAGCATATGAAAAAATGTTCATCATCCCTAATTACAGAGAAATGCAAAACCACACTGAGATATCACCTAACCCCAGTGAGAATGTTCCACATCACAGAATCTCAAAACCGCAGATGCTGGTGTGGATGTGGAGAGAAGGGAACACTTCTACACTGCTGGTGGGACTGCAAAGTAATACAACCTTTTTGTAAGGAAGTATGGAGAATCCTCAGAGAACTCAAACTAGACCTCCCATTTGATCCTGCAATCCCATTACTGGATATCTACCCAGAAGAAAAACAATCCTTTTATCATAAGGACATTTGCATTAGACTGTTTACCTTAGCTTAATTTTCAATCGCCAAAATGTGGAAGTGGCTTAAATGCCCACCAACCCAGGAATGGATAAACAAGTTGTGGTATATGTATATTATGGAATACTATTCAGCCATTAAAAAAGATGAAGACTTTACATCTTTTGTATTAAACTTGATGGAAGTGGAACAAATTCTTCTTAGTAAAGCATCACAAGAATGGAGAAGCAAGAATCCCATGTACTCAATTTTGATATGAGGACAATTGACGACCTAGTACATGGTGGCAGGTAGGGGAAGAGGGGTGCAAAGAGGGAGAAGGAAGGAGGAGGTGGGGGGTCACAAGGTGTGACATACCTCTTGGTGACAGAACACAATTATAACAGGGACTTTACCTAACAAATGCAATCAATGTAAGCTGATTCTTTGATCCCTCAATGAATCCCCAAGAAAGAAAAAACAAAACAAAACAAAACAAAAACCTCCACTACTCCAGAATGTGGGTTGTGGAGCTTCCAAGTCCTATAACCAGGTGCAGTGTTGTGTTCAGGGCCCTGGGTGCACTTCAGCTTGGCGCCAATCACTCACGAATTCCAGACTTCTCTGAGGCAGCCCCACCTGCCTGCGGGGGTGGGCATCTCTGCAGTATTATTATGGTTTTGTTGTCAGAGGGTTTAGGTTCAAATATCACCTCCACCATATGTGACATTGACTAGGTGACCCAATCTCTTTAACCCTCAGTGTCCTCATCTGTAAAGTGCGATAGCTACCTAACTCTTAGCTTCACACCAGCATGAAGTAAAGCTAGATGAGGTCAGTAACACATCTGATATGAGTGCATGCTCAGAACGTGTTACGGCGATTAGGATTGCATGTCTCTCCCCTGGGAACAGCAGGAAGAGACCACATCTCTCACTCAGATGTTGATAATTCAGAGGTTTTCTGGTCTGGATAGCAAGTCAGCTACCAGCTTCTGCTCTTCCAAACTATGAAGTAAGTAGGCCAAGGATCAACTACTACATGCCTTGGGGCACTCTGAGAACGGGTGAGGCCCCCTGTAGTCACTAGGCATGCACAGTGACATCCTGTTTACATAGAATCCAGTAAAGTACAAATGCTCAAATTTTTTCCTGCACTTTACTTTTAGGAGGGAGAAAGAAACACAGATAAAGGAGCTGAGAGCAGGGATTTGTGCAAGAGAGTAATTTCCGGGGCAGGTTTAGAGTGGCGGGTACAGTCTGCCCCCTGTTTCAGTCCTTTAGCATCTACGGCCACAGTGAAGCCAGCTGTTGTCCCACGCACCAGCCCCAGTGTGGAATGGCTCCCTCATAGCCCCCGACTTCAGTCCAGCACAGTACGGGCAGGGTCTGCAGAGGTAGAGAGAACTGCCACCCACTCCGCTCTTGATAGAGGACAGCGTCTAACCCTTTCTCTACGTTTTGCCTGGCCCGCTTCGGTTTCTCAGGTGTTGCCTTAGAAGTCTTCTTCCAGAAGAAGTTACCATCCTGGTCTAGGTTGTTCCTACCTCAGTATTGCCTTTGTATCCCATGCCGACATCTCCTAGGCCCATCCCAGACTTATGAACACTCTTCTTTCACTTATAGAGCCCTTATTTGGGACTGTCTTATTCATCTAACCCCAAGCCAGGAGCTTTGCCTATGCTGAGTACTTACATGCTGGGGGAACGGATGGAGTGATACACATTTCAATAAACAGGTTTTCAGCCTGGTGTCATTTTCCTCCATTTGTCATATATTGATTGACATTTCAAAAAGGCTGCTTAGTTCAGTTAAAACCAGACATAAACCCAGATCAAATCCCTTCCACCCAAGCTTATCATTTTGCATAAGGGGATCATCAGTAAAAATAACTTTTAGGGAGGAAAAAAAATCAGGGCACTATCATTTTACATTTCTTTTTATTCTTAGCCTCTTATTAGCTTAGGGTTTGTGGATTCCTCCTCTCATACTGACCCTGAGGCCACTGGCATTGACTAGCTTATTCCCTTCCCAAATAAAGATAGTTTTGTTCTGATCACAAAAGTAATATATACTTATTATAAAGTTTCAAACAATGCAGAGAAAAAAAGCAAGGAAGAAAGTAAAAACTACCTGTAAACCTGCTCCTGAGACGTGAGCGATAACCCTTCCCATCAGAGTTGAGTATGTCCTTCCAGCATTTTCCAATTGTATGTGAACACATATACATGTTTAAAAATTCATTTAAAAATGAAATACATTCATAGTATAAAAATAGAAGAGTATATAACAATGATATGTCAAATAGCATATCATTTTCATTATAAAAATGTTTAGTGAAATTTTTAAACAATAATATGTTCTAAAATAGTGAATTAATTTATTGTACAATGATATAATAAAAGTCTCTGCAGATGTTTAAAATTATAATGAAGATCACTATTTGTTGATATTGCACAGATATCCACAGTTCATTGTGATGGGAAGAATCAACATAAAGAACAATGTGTGGGTGGCATCTGTGGCTCAAGGAGTAGCGCACCAGCCCAATATACCAGAGGTGGCGGGTTCAAACCTAGTCCTGGTCAAAAACTGCAAGAACAATGTGTGTAGTGTGGGCTCATTT
The DNA here is from genome assembly GCA_963573935.1 of Arctocebus calabarensis. Lineage (NCBI taxonomy): Eukaryota > Metazoa > Chordata > Mammalia > Primates > Lorisidae > Arctocebus > Arctocebus calabarensis. The sequence continues at coordinate 5,270 of CAUYON010172294.1, forward strand.
TTTGCACAAATGACTCTATATGTGAGTACATTAAACAATGCAAAAAAAATGCATGTTGTCATTAAATACATAGTGCTTTGTAACAGGCTTGTCAATTACCACCACAACGTGGATGTGTTTCCATATCATTAAATACAGTCCTATGTCATGTTTTCATGTCAAAAGGCTTCTTTATGTTCTATTCATAATACAGCTTTACATAGAGTCTCTCACCATGAGACACGTGAGTTATTTCCACTCCCTTTGCTATTGAAAAAACATAAGCATTTGCTTTGGATACATGAAGGCAGTGGCAACATGGTACCCAAAAATCTGGATGGAGAGTTGTATTTCTTGTCCTAGAAGAGGCTTGACAAATGTGACTGGCTATTTACTCCTCCACTAAATAGGCCAATTAGTGTGGTAGACAGCCTTGAAATAGAAAGAATGTTTTCTCTTCTACCAAGATGATAGCCAACCTTATCGGAAGGCAGGGGAGGCCTTTTGGAAGGAGGCTGGGTATTTTTTCAAGTTTCAACAGCAGCCCTCTCTGGCTGAGTGAGGGCAGGGAGTAGACTAGTTTTCCCTGCGGCCGTCATGCCCATCCTAGGGGCTGAAGCCCGCCCTCTACCAGTACACAGATGTGTGTTTTACTCTCCTGCATGACAACCTACTAGGGAAATACAGACGGAAAGCCCCAGAGAGCTCGATAAAACCACATAAACATGCCTATGTCTAGAAGGTGAAAATTAAGACCAATACCTAAAAATCTCCAATCATCTCCTTTTCTTTTCTTGAAAAAGTGTTGCATTCCAATAGCCAGGATCAAATGCAAAAGTGTGTACCATCTGATACAAAGGCACTTAAATTTGTAAGCTCAAAAAAAAAAAAAAAAAAAAAGAAAAAAAGAAAAAAAAGAAAGAAAGAAATCCTGGTGCTGTAACTTGATTGTGTTGACAAATTAACCTAATGAGAGTAGTTTCCCACTACAAATTCATTAAGCAAAAATGTGCAAAGATGGTATTTGCAGCCTGTTAACCCTTAATTGGCTCAACACTGAAACCACTTAATTGTGACGTGTGTCGCCAAAATCCCTAATGTAGTTAATCAGTGTTAGAGTTACAAAATTATACATTTTAAATGATGATCTTCAATTAAAAATTATTTGGGATTATCTTTAGCCCATGCTTTGAAGTGAGCAGCTTTAGTACACTTGAGAAAATGGTGGCAAAGACAACCCAGCCTTTGGATGTGTAATGTATCAAGAGTGTTGTTTTTTGCTTGCAACTAAACTTCTACGTATGGGAAATATGGAACCAAGGGAAAGGCTGTTTTGAGAAAAGCTTCCAATATTTCAAAATGGTATGGTGAAAGGGATAGATAAAGATAGATGGGAGGTCCTGCCATTCAATTGCTGTGTGATCCTAGGCAGATCACTTCTCTTTAGGACTCAGGTTCATGATTGGTAAAATGTGGGGAATAGGATTAGGTTGGATTTGGAAAATTCTATTGTACACACCAGGAGAGAAGTGCACAGAAGTATTTTCACACATTCATTGCCTCCTGCAAAAGTCAGGCCACAAGTGAGAAGCTTCTCACTCAAGACAAGGAGCTGATGAGCGAATGTGCGTTAGACTCTGAAATGTACTGTGGAAATTTACAAACAATAAAAACAAAAAAAAGGTGGGGCTCAATTAGATTTTCTTTCTGGCTCCTGACACATCTGCCTTTGGAGCACTCAAAGGCACAGACATCTAATTGCCTCCCACTTTCTTGGTGGTCCCAGTAGATGAGGAGAAAACTTTTCATCCTAACCAATAAGCTCCATATTGCTAAGAAAATACTTTTTCAAAGTTAAGAAACAAAAGAAACAATTAAATTCTGGAGTCATGCTAATCTTCCTTATGCCTTCTATATCCTGCACAATCCACTTCAGAGTTCAAATCCAAATTATAGTAGCATCTTTTGGATCCCTAGTGAGCCATCATCACATACACAATTTTAATGATCTTTATTCTGAGGTGGTTGAACAGTGGTCTCCCCCAAGAGACTTGGAAGTCTCTGAGGTGTGTGTTCAAAAAACACAGCTGGTGGCAGGCCTTGAAATCCCAGCGGGGTGAGCCGGGAGCAGGTTGGTGAGGGGGGGAGGCGGATGCGATGACCACGGCTACACTGACTTCTGCTGCCAATCCAGCCACATGGCAGCCCCTGGGGTGACCATGAAAGGGGAGGGGGCTGGGAAGAAGGCGGGTATGGAATGGATGAAATGGATGAAATGTCAGACACATCAGTCAAAGGTAAATTGGGTGCTCCTTGCTCCTTGTTGTGGTTGTAGACCAGGATCAAAGACTGCCAGGTTCTCTGGGGGAGGCTCCTCCCATAGTAGGTCAAGTGAACTTCACTTCAGGCTGAGCCCTATGGGTTCATGCTGAGAGGAAATAGAACCTCCCATCTACTTCCTGTCCCTCCTACCAGCCCTCATCCCTGGCCAAAGGGCTCAAGAGAACCCGACTGCCTTGGGGTTCCTGAGGCCTTTTCTTCCATGGGACCCCAGGCATTGTAACCACTTCTGCATGGCCTTGCTCTGGGCCGGATTGTCCTCCACGCTGGGGTGGACTCTTCTCTGAACTCACTATTGTCTTTTTCTGGGCCTCCTCTTGGCTGGGGAAAACACGGGGCTGTAGGTGAGAGGCACCCACCCCCACTGTGGAGGTTTCCCTGAGGCTGGGCCCATCTCCCTGGACAGTGAGTGGGAAGATGGGACACCATCCTGCATCACTAGGAAACATGAGCACGGTCCTGACCTCATGGCTTAAAGGCTGGTGCAGTAGGCTCATGACACCTGTGAATTGGGCACGGGTGGCCTGGGTCCTAGGACAAGGCACATTAAGGAAAGATGGAGAGAAAAATCTCATCCAAAAATCAGCACAAAATTTTCTTTCCTTTTTTTTTTTCCTTTTTGGTCCCAAATGAAACTATATAACAAAGTAAAACATATTAAAGCTAAAGGCTTCTCTGGTAAAAGTGAGAGGCAGGAATCTCCAGAAAATATTCAAAAAATTATTAGTTAACTGAGTGAATGCTCGCTTCTTTAAAAAGAATTGTAAGCATTAAAAGATTAAGCTAACATTGGCCCAGGCTGTCTTCTATTGCACTGTCCCCAGAGGCCACCAAGTAACACGGTGGTGGGTATTCCCAGACCCTTACACATGTACGCAGACCTGCATCTACCCCCAGAGCCCGCCTTGCATGCACGTTGCATCTGAAGTGCCCCAGTGCAGACCCACAGGTACCGTGGGGCGTTCTGTTATGCAGATCCGCCCCGTTTTATAGAGCAGTTCTCCACTTCTGGACACTTAGGTTATTTCCTAGTTTTCCTGGCTACAAGCAAAGTTTGTGCGTGTCTTTTCATCTCTAGATGAGAGTTTCTTTACTGAGAAGAAGCAATTTTCTGACAGCTTAGAAATGAATTGAGAGACCATGCTTAGAACCCATTCGAGAGGTTTGGGCCAAAGACAGCTCCCTTGGGGAGGGGTGGGACATGAGGCCACGAGATGCTGGGCTTGCATGAGGCCACGAAGGGGAATCCAGGCTTTCAGTAGATGGGGAAAGGGCAAGAGTGGCTCTGGAGTGGGGGAAAAGCAGAGGTGTGTAGTCAAGGGTGCTGGCCGGAAGGGCACAGGAGACCAGTATCTGGGGTCACCTGAGTTGGTGTGGTTGGAAGGGCACATCCCCTAAGGGTGGGCTTTCTGGGGGAAGTGGTGGGGAGAGAGCCAGTCACGAAGGCACTTGGAGGCAGTGCTGGACCTTTAAAAAGGCACTTGAGTTTACTTCTTCTGTAAAGATTCCTGGAGTGGGTTGCCTTGTGCTAACATTCAGCCTTGTTCTCCCCTGGTCCAAGTCCTTTCTCTTCTGTTGCTGGCACACTGCTACTCAGCTGTCATCCCTGGATGGCTGAAAAGAGTAGCTAGCAGCCAGCATCAGGGACTTCCCCGGCTTTGGGAGTTGGTGGGCGAGGCCCATCCAGCTGCTCACAGCAACCTCCAGAGGCTTGGAGGAGGCCGGTGCACCAGCTCCCTCTGGGAGGGGTCGGGGGTGGGTGGGTCCATCTCTTGGGCTCTGCTTGGAGCTCATTCCCTCACGGCCATGCCAATCGCGGCTATCACCTGCTCATAGTTTGCCATGGGACTGGCAGGAAAGGCCTTAGACTGGCCACCACACTGCCCTGGAAAGGGTAGGGTTGCCCTTCCCAGATCTGTCTGGGAAGTAAGTGCAGAAGTGTGGCCTCAGGAAAGATGGAGAGGAGGAGGGCACTAGGCCAGGGCGGGATGACAGCTTTACTGAACCTCCCTTCTTGCGGGTGGGGCCACCACACAGAAAGCAGCTTCTTGTCACAGCATGTTCCTATCAGGAGAGAGCCAGGAGGGAGCTCCAGCTACGCCTCGGCCTCCCTCTGTGTCCCAGAAATGGCTCTCCAAACTCTTGGGCCTAAGGGTCCATGCTCTTCTCCTGGGGGAGGGACAATGAAGTGTGACTGTGCAGGATGTCTCTTCCAATATCTGCCAGTGTCCCTGCCGAGTGCCTCTCTCTTCAAGCCCTGCTGTGGTCAGCACACGATCTGGGCATAGGCACCAACCTCCTTAAGGTTTCCAGGAGGAGGCAAAGCCCGAGAGTGGGCCCAAGGTTGGAAAGCAGAGGACAGGGGGGGCGACATTGTGCAGGTCCTGAGTGCCAGGATGAGGGGTCTCCACTGCTCCCTGTAGGCAGTGGAACCTCTGCAGTTTTCTCCATCAAAGCAACAGAGTGATCCTCTGGATCCTCTGGGGAAGTGGAGGATGTGTTGGGGGGGGGGCAGAGGGCTGTCCAGGTGTGAGGGATGAAGAACTGAATTATGGTTTAGCAGAGCAGGGGGGAGGGAAGAAAAAGATGCAGGAGAAATTCTGGAAGATTCAGTCACTGTTTGGATGTCCCCCAGTGGGACAGCATGGCCCAGCCCCTGCTGGCTGCCTTTTCTTTGGGAGAGCTTTCCTAATTAAGGTGACATTTGTCAGGTGGATGTGTAATTAAAAAGCAGAACTTCCAACCTTAGAGACCCTTAGCAGTCCCAGGTCAAAAATAATGATCTGGTCCTCAGAGACAGCTAATGCCAAGGTAACCGAGAGAGAAGCTTTCCAAAAGGTGTGGCCGTTAACCACGCCCCATTGTGAAGTAGCTGTGCACCGGGGTCAAGGATACAACCTCTCTGAATCTGTCTCCTTATCTGTGAAAAGGGAACTGTCATAGTCCCAAGAGCTTCGTGTGGCAGAGTGATTAATGATGCTGAGGGACACAGTGTGTGCTGGACAGGGAGCCTCACATACAGTGGACACAGGGAAATCACAGTTGGTATTAATGATCACTTGGCTGAGACTTTTCTTACAGTTTCTTCCTTCTCTTAGTTTTTCCCAAGTCTCTGCTTCTGGGACATTCCACGGCTTCCCTTGCCCCATCCCATTAGCCAGGTCTGAATTCCCATGAGGCTCCCCCAGGCCGGGTGCCCAATTCTGAGGTCACAGGTGTCCAGACTCACTGCCTTGCCCACCTATGACTTCCATTCCTCTTTTCCTTGGCCTTTTGGTGATAGTGAAGGCAAACATATTTCTGGAACCTGGAGTAGGGGCAGCCATGTGCTTTCTTCTGTACTGGGAACCAGCACTTTCGTCAATCCAGCACTGCTAAGTATTTAGACAATGGCTTTGCCAAAAGCAGTGACAGAAAGGGGTTCATTAGTCCTCTGCCAATTAACATACAACTCTAAATGCAATACCCTCGAGGGTCCTATGTGCTCCTACCATATTGGTTGATTCTTCCTGCCATGGATGAGGAGGGTTGAGGCCAAAGATTCAGCTGAGAATGACAGGAACTAGCCTCTGGTGCCTCTGGGATGGAGGATCTTAAAGTGCTCAGAGTGCGAGCATCTGGGGTCCAAGGAGACCAAACTATTCACTGTTTGATGAAAAGTATCTTTGTGGGAGGGGGCCGTGACCTAGGAGTTCTTGTAATGTGCCTAGTAGAAAGAGAGGAGGGTGGATGGTGTTAGGTCCTTCCCTTTTCCAAGAATGGAAACAAGGAAGGCAGAGCCTGACATTTGTTCAGGCTAGGGAGGAATTCCTGGCCCACTGTCGAACTGCCCCCATGACTTCAGGAGTCTAGGGACTTCGGTTTGGGGGAAGTCTGCTTCTTCAGCACATCTGTTTGGATCTGTGTGTGTCCTCAGATCTGTAGCAATGTGGATGGATCCATTTGGGGCCAGGTGACTGTGCCTTAGAGACTGGAAGATTCTGGCTTGGGAATGCAGAAAGGGCCAGTGAGCATGACATCACATGGGTGGTCAAAAAGGAAGTGGGCAGGAAGCTGTGCCAACCAACTCACAGATTTCTATGATGGTAGGAGGAAACTGCATGTAGATGATATTCTTCTTTTTATTTTTAAAATTGGTTCAGCATCCATTTTGCCTTCCTTGGAAACAATTTCCTGGGAGAAACCGGTCTCTTTCTATTCTTAATCCATTAGATTCAAGTGGGCTGACCTTGCTCCCTGGTCCAGAGCATTTCACTTGCCTGTGGCCATGGTGAATGGTTCAGGGATAGGACAGGTGATTTAAGCCCATCTGGTGAGGGTGGATCTGGGGATTTTTTCTTGTTACTGTTGGGAATGAGGCACATTTCCTCTGCTGGAGGAGCTGGGTAACAGGCAAGCCTGAAACTATCAGCAGCCACATGGGGGAGGCTGTCTGAAAATGAAACAATCACAAAGGCAAAAAGTGTTTGAAATGGAGAGAGACAGATTCTCAGATAGTTTGTATACTTAGATTCAGCCATGCTCGAAGGCCATGAAAACTCTCAGTTAGATGGACCTATAAATACCTCGTTCTCCTTTTTTAATCATGGTCATGTTCCTGACAACACAAAGCATGTTGGCCAGTTCAGGGTCTTAGAGGTGGACAAATCCAATTGCCTCTCCTTGGACACCTCTCTGTAGGGGAATCCCACCCCTTTTTGGATATAGAAAGACCTAGATTTAGCATAGTTCTCTTTCTGAAGCATGAGTTGGTGTGCATCTCTTCCAGGAAAGGATTAGTAAATAGACATCACTGCCCTTTCTGCTAATTCTTTCTGTCACCCGGGAGCCCTGAGCCCATAATCAACCAAATCAGATGCGCTAAGCCAGTGGTTCTCAACCTGTGGGTGGCGACTCCTTTGTGGGTGGAACGACCCTTTCACAGGGGTCGCCTAAGACATCCTGCATATCAGATATTTACATTACGATTCATGACAGTAGCAAAATTACAGTTATGAAGTAGCAATGAAAATAATTTTATGGTTGGGGGTCACCACAACATGAGGAACTGTATTAGAGGATCATGGCATTAGGAAGGTTGAGAATCACTGCACTAAACTGTGGCATCATCAAATTAACTGATGGCAAAGATTTTGCCATCTTTTTTTCCTGTTCAAATATGAATTTTATTTCTTTAAAGATATTATCTGGCTCCATTCTGGAAGACTTTTTCCTTATCTACTTATTAGTACTTTGCATGTAAAGACCCTGGCTCTGAAAAGTGCCAGAAGCCTGCAAGACCTCCAGGGGGTTGCTGCAGTAGCCCCAGAGGGTTTGCATGGAACCATCTGAGCTCTTCCAAGTCTGAGAGGCACCAGTTGGTGACAAGAACATAGAGGGTACAAGGATGCAGGCTGCATTCACAGGGCAGGGCAGGAAACAGCAACCCCTCCATTCTTTGGCCCAGGCAGACTGTGAGGCCCGCTGAGCGTTGGCTCTGCAGCGAGGACCGTGGCATTTTGCTGACTTAGAGCGAGCTGCCTAACTGGGAAGTCCTAGCGGTAGACCTGGCTTCAAGACTCCCGGACCAGGGTTTAAACAATGTCACCAGTCCCTCCCCACTTTCCCTCTGCTTTCCTCAGTGTGTCTTCATTCTCAACGCAGTCCCAAGCCTGCATCTTCCTCAAGGTCTGTGGTCCCAGACACAGAAATACTGTCCTCTTTCACCGGCATCCTTATTCATCCCTGAAAGAGACTCAGATTGGCAGATTTAGGTCACATGCCTGCCCCAATCAGGTGCTAGGGATTGAGCATAGAGTATTCTGATTGGCCATCCCAGGGGAAGTAGGTGTGGCTCCTTGATTGACAACCAAGTCAGAATCAGAAGGAGGGCAGACAATTTTCTAACGTTAAGGGCTGCAAGGCTGAAGGGCCCAAAGGTAAGGGAGATCTTCCACAACTCAGCCATGGGTTGCTTCTCACAGGCCAGCTCCTCAGGATTGGTATTGGTGGGCTCAGTTACCGAATAAGAAGACTGCAATTGCTGGCGGGTCCACCATGGGTGTAGGAGTGAGTGTGGTAGACCCTTGCACTGTGTTTACTGTGGGAGCTTGGAATGAGGAAGGGACCGACAGTTCCAGCCGACTTAGTTTGGAGGATGTTCCTAGTGGCACATCAGAGGAGCTGCTCCAGAAATCCCAGGGTACATCATTAACGGGTCCCAGCTCTGCCCCTCACCCAGCTCCATGCGTCATAGGAGCACTTCCTGCCCACTAAGGGCTTCTGCTTGGGCAGGGGGAGGAAGCCCAAGACACTGTCTTGAGGACCCTTCTCTTCACATAGGGCTGTGCGGAGTTCTTTACTGATCTCCTGCTGGGAGAGGGGCCAGGTGCTTCCTTCACGTCTTCCATCCTGGACTGAAAGAGAGAAAACAAACAAATAAACAACCCCTCCTCGCCCCCCTTCCCCCCCAAGACAGAGAAGGAAGAGAAGAGAGCTCTGAAACAATTTAGATGTTTTCCTGGCGGTTCCTGTGGCTCAAAGGAAGTAGGGCGCCGACCTTATAAATCGGAGGTGGTGGGTTCAAACTTGACCTCAGCCAAAAGCTGCAAAAACAAAAAAACCCAATTTAGATGTTTTCCTTTGAACTGATTCTTCTCTCCCCAGTCAACAGCATCATAATTGGTGAAGGGAAATGGTCAGTGATTAGGATGCCTGGATTTAAGAGGCAGTTTGGACCAGATAAGGGGGACCCTTGGCACCTCTGCACCTCTGGATTTAGCTTCTCCATCCCTAATGTAAAGGGGGAGCCCTCTCCAGCCCAGACATTCCAGGGGGATATGAGAATTGAGAATGAAACCAAGAGTAGCTTTTGTCTCCTTTTCATGATGGCTTCCCACAGAGGACAGAAAATGTGGTCCTTGTGTTGTGCCATGCATATGTAACCACCCCCCCACACCCCCCCATACACTTTTCTTTTTGTTATTTTGTTTTTGCAAAGATTTTTTTTTTTCCAGCAAAAAGAGAACTTAGATTCAAGTAATCCAAGTATGGTTCATTTGCTTCCCTCTTTTTCAGTGACCATGAAACATGAGTTCTAGTAGCAACTTTTCTGGGTGACCGTAGGCAAGTCACTTTGCTTCTCTGACTATTACACTATTCCTCTGGAAAGCGAAGATGGGCGTATTTACTTTATTGAGCGGTTGGGCTGTTCAAATGTGAACATGGCTCTGGGAATCATGAAGAATTACGTAGGGGACAGAGATGAGCTGTTACTGAACCTCTCACTCAAAACTAGCTTAAGAATGCTCCAGAAGTTCCTTTATGCCTGTCCGTCCTGTGACTTACACTGCTCAGACACGCGACAAATATTTGTTGAATGATTGGCCCCCAGGGGCTTGTCTGAGTTGTAATGCAAATAGACACAGCTCTCGGGCTGTGCCACTTTATGTCCACGCCTCGGGTCTCTGGTAGGCAATTTGGGGGGAGGCGTGGGGTCAGGACACCAGGGCTGTCTGGTCTCTATGTGGTGCTGAAGACCTCCTGTAATGCCAGTGCCACTTACTGGTCTAGTACGGGGCATCTGTGAGCTGAGCAGGGGTGACAGACTACTAGCTGCAGGAACGGGGATTGTTCTTTTCTGCTTGCACGTTAGGAAATGTCGCTGTTTTTCCTCCTCTCTTTTGGGAATAAATTACTGTGGCTTTATTGCTCTTACAAGAGTTTCTGGAAATGCTGACTGGATGAATCCCCAAAACTGAATTCTTTTCTGGGTTTCCAGCTCCCCGAGTTTCCCATTTGGAAGGAAAATGGTGTCACTTTCTTGCTTCTGACAGACACCCGTTCACCCACCAAACCTGAGCATAATCTTCCAAGTCTTTTTCTTCCCCAGTGGACTCCAGGAAGAAGGTCAGGCTGTCCCACCCAGACCCACAGCCACCTCCAAAGGTGAAAGGGCTGTTTTGGAGTTGTATCCCCTCCTCGCCAAGATGCTCAGTTCCCCCAGGATGGAGCTGGGGTTGGTGGAGGCTGACGGGCCGCCCGGCCTCTGCCCTGCTATCATCCCTGCTCCTGAGAAAGACATGCCGAGGCAGATGCACATGGCTTAAGAAGCATCCGGGATGCCCTACTGTCAATTCAATTAAGCGCCTCCCTCCCCCGCATCTTAGAAAACTGTTCTGTGCAGCCGGACATCTGTAGCCTGGGCCATGTAACCTCCCTGTGCTTTCTTTTCTGCAGACAAAATGGTGGAAAAGTCAAAATTGTGCCTTTGGAATCTGAGGCATTAACTGTTGTAAATCAGCCTTCGGTGCCCAAAGGTAACAATTACTGCTGTCATTAATAGATTTCCCCAGCTTCGCTCATGAAACAACTGTGGAACCGTCTCCGGGGACAGGGTGGGGGAAGTGTGCCTGGGATCATTAACAGTCAGGTACCCTGGGCGAAGAGGGACGCAGCATCCGTCTCCCCGGGGTCTGCCCAGCGGACGTGAGCGAAAGGACAGAAAGTGTACATGGGCCCGGAGGGGCTGGGGCTGCTTGCCTGAGGTGGACATGAGCAGGACTCCCAGGCCTGTGTGCAGCCCACCCAGGCAGGGGTTGCGGGGTCTTTAAGAGGAGGGGGAGGATGGTCTGCTTCTGTCTTACCACGTGGTGACTTCCTTCTCATGGGAACACCAAGGCTGGACAGGATCTTCAGGACTTGCATGGGGACAACAGGAGCCCAGGGACTTGCCCAGGGTCACCCAGCAAGTCAGGGGCTGAGCTGGGCTCCAAGAGCGAAAACAGAGAGGACAGGCCGGGCAGTGTTGGAAGTGATTCTTAGACGGGCCCTTTCGTTCCTCTCTGGCTGAAACCGGAACTGGCTGCAAACCCAGGCAATGCTTTCTTCTGTTCTGCAGGTGGCATAGGGGTGACAATTCAGAAGCCGCTGCTGTGGCCGCTTCAAATAGTAGGTTAAGGAACAGTGCTGTGCTAGGAGGTAGTTCCCCACTTGGGGCATCTGTCTGTTCCTGGGAATGGGGCAAATAAGTGCTGGGCTGTAAGGCCAAAAGGGTAGGCAGCTATTTCTGTTACTTGACAATGCCCCGCCCTATTTTATTTTATTTTTATTTGGGGGTGGGAGTCTTGTAGCTCTTCTTCTGAGATACAAGTTTGCGGAAAGAATCATATGGGATTTGGACACAGATGGGGCCTGCATTAGAATTTCAGCTATGCCAGTAGCCAGGAACACAGAACCCTGCTCCTTGTTTGCAGAGGTGAGTGCCTGGCTGCTTGCACAGTGCGTGTGCCCTGCTGAGTGCTTGGCACATTGTGGGTGCTCAGAAAGTACGTTTTTAGTGAGTGGGAAAGAAAAGGCATCTATTGTTATAGCAACAGGAGGGGGCTAGCCTACCCTTCTGGATTAGTTTAATTCTGCCCCTGCAAGTACTCAATGTAAGCAATCAGAGGCATCCTGATCTCTGGGAAGGCTCCTGGCCTTTGGGTGAAGCATGACTCAGAGATGGATTTCTGTCTTAGAAAAGACTCAGGACACACAGTGTACGGCTGAGCAGTCGCCTTTAGAGGCCCTGCCTCTCTGCTCTGCCTGTGGCTGTAGCAGCTCTACCAGGCTGACTGACATGCAAGTTACCCTTATTATTATTCTTTTTTTTTAGTTGAGGTAAAATATACATAATGTAAAAGCACATTAACCATTTTTTATTTTATTTTGGCCGGGGCTGGGTTTGAACTCGCCACCTCTGGTTTATGGGGCCAGTGCCCTACTCCTTTGAGCCACAGGCTCAACACATTAACCATTTTTAAGTCAACAATTTAGCTGCATTTGGTATGTTCACATTCCTGTGAAACCATGACCACTATCCACCTCAGCTGGTTTATTCCAGCTTTTTTTTTTTTTTTTTTTTTGTAGAGACAGAGTCTCACTTTATCATCCTCGGTAGAGTGCCGTATTGTCAAACAGCTCACAGCAATCTCCAACTCCTGGGCTTAGGTGATTCTCTTGCCTCAGCCTCCCGAGTAGCTGGGACTACAGGCGCCTACCACAACTCTCAGCTATTTTTCTGTTTTTGCAGTTCTGCCGAGGCCAGGTTTGAACCTGCCACCTTTGGTATATGGGGCGGGTGCCCTACTCGATGAGCCACAGGCACTGCCCCTAGCTTTTGGCTATTTTGAATAATGCTGGTGTGCAGATATCTGTCTGAGTCCCTTATTTCAATATATGTATGCACATTTGTTTTGGAAGGGAGAGGTACATACGTCGAAGTAGAATTGCTCAATCCAAGGTAGTTCTGAGTTTGATTTTTTGAGGCTCCTTCATAGGACCCCTTATTTTCATTCTCCGGTGGAAGACCAGTGTGGAGAGCCTGACTGGTGTCTGTGGAGACTACCCACTGCCGCACGGGGCCTCTCCTAAATTAGGGCTGGGGGTGTGGTTGGACAGGGAGGCCACTAAAGCGGCACAGGCATCTCATGGTCATTTATAACCCCTGATCCAATTTTACACTCAGCCTTAGGAAAGGAACTACTAGCTATGTCCACCATGGATGGAAAGAGGAGATTTTATTCTTATCATTAAACACCAACACCAAAATTTTCTACCCGTGCGCACATATGCAAATTCAAAGTTTGGTCCAGAAAGGCAACTCAAGAAGTTCTATAATATAGATTAAACAAATAGGCATTGGCGCTGGTTAAAATTACAGTTCTTTCACCTCCTAGTTGGGGATCTTGGGTAAATCATTGAGCCTGTGAGCCTCAGTGTTCATATCAATAAAATGGGGACCACAGGTTGTCGTGAGAAGTCAGAGAGACATGCCATTGTATGTGAAGAGGTGTGTATAGTTTTGGGCACACAGAGAGCTCTCAGGCCACGGGGTGGGATTTTATGCTCAGAGGCCAGGGACTGGATCGTACATGAAGGTAGTGAAAGATGGCTGATTGGCAACTTGGCCCTGGCCCAGCTCACCTGCTCTGGATTTGCAGGGCCCTGGGTGACAGGTGTCCAGGCCCTACCCTGAGCCCAGCATGTTATTCGTTCCCCACCTGGCCTTCAGGTCTCAGTGCTGGCACTGCCCGTGGGGAGCTCTCGCAGTAGAAGATGGCTCACAGTGGAGGGATTTATTATCTCTGCTCTCTGGTACTCCACGGGTCATGTGATATGGCTAATCCTAATTACACCTAATGTTAAAGGTTAGTCCACCTCTGGGATGTTTCCCAACTTGAAGGTGCCTACGGAAAATTGGTTCATTCATAAAATGAAGTGTTGGGTTACAGCCCCATATGGCTTCTCTCTATTCCTGGCAGGGGTGTAGCTGGTGCGGGCTGCTGAGAAACATCCCCAAGCTTGCCTCTTCCTGACTCAGCTGAAAGACAGCGGTGTGCACAGAGAAAGGGAGAATTAAAAGGGCTCCAGAACCCCCCTGGACAGGCCCTTAGAAGGACAGAGGTCATTGTGAAGAAGGGGAGGCTAGGGACATTTCATGGTGATGGCTCTGCTTTGCTGTCTCCCAGTCTCCCTCTCATTACCTCCTCCCGCCACTGTGTTTTGTGCGGCCAATGGAGACATTGCTGAGTTGCTGGGAGGTGCTGGGCCTACTGGCTCCATCTTGGGCAATGCCCCAGTGGATGGGTTCTTGTCCATTCCTAACTTATTAAGTCATTCAGCAATTATGTACTTCATATTCACTGTGTGCCAGGTACTATTCTAGGATCTGGGGCTCTATTGCAGTGATCAAACAGGCAAATGAGAATGAGAACGTCTACTCCTTCAGAGCTTCCATTCTAGTGGTGGGACATGTAGCCAGAAAATGAGAGAAATAAAATAGTCCAGCGATACAGATGTCTAGAAGGCGGTTAGTGTTATGGAGAGAAAGAAAGCAGGGGGAGGGAAAGAGGAAACACTGGCTTGGGTGTGGATGGTTATTTTTGCTGGTGTAGTCAGGGAAGGCATTGCTGAAAAGTTGACAGAGGATCAACGAACAGGAGGTGAAGGGATGAGCCGTGAAGAAATCAGAAAGGACTGATGCTCCATGCAGGGTGAACAGCAAGTGCAAAGGCCCTGAGGCTATAAGATGCCAAGTGTGTTGCATGGACAACACAGCAAGGAGGCTGTGAGGCAGGATGGGAAAGCAAGGGAAAGAGTAGTGGGAGATCAAATTAGGAAAAGCACAGGCCACACATTGGTCTCCATGTCTCCAGTCCTGAGCGCAGCATTCTTGGACCTTGACCACAGGTGACATGTCTGCTACAGGCTTTAGACTAAGGGTCAGCCAATTATGGTTCTCAGGTCCAATCTGTCCAGCTGCCTGTTTGTAAATAGAGTTTGGATGGAATATAGTCACACCCATTATTTACATATTGCATATGGTTGCTTTCGGTTTTTAAGGGCAGAATTGAGTAATGTGGCAATGATTAGATGGGCCAAAAAGCCAAAAATATGTAGTGTCTGTTCCTTAATAGAAAGAGTTTTTTTTTGCTCATGTTTTAGGGCATGGGCTTTGGAGGTAGACCACCTTGGTTCAGATTCCTTACTCCTGCTCATTTATTATCCAGGTCACCTGGGCAAGTTACTTCACTTCTCTTAGTTTTAGCCTCCCATCTATAAAATAATGATAATCTCTACTTTATAGAGTTTGTGTGGTTAGGTTAAATTAAATAATGAATATAAAATGCACGCAGCACCTGATATAACCAAACCTTTTGTTAGGAGGTAGTAGTAGGTGTACAGTCTTGGATTCACACAAGCAGCTTGTTGGCTTTGTTTGGTGATCTTGGCAAAAGGCTTTATGGGCCTTAGTGTCAGTTTCCCTGTGTGCCAGGCCTTAGTGTCAGTTTCCCTGTCTGTTTAGTGGGGATAATTATTTATGAAACTAAAATGAAATGAAGCGTATGGCTTGTATGTGCTTTTTTCTAATCATCAACCTTACTCTCCATCATTTCCTATATGCCAGAGCAGCTGCAGTTTCTCTGGGATCTGGGGTGAGGAAAATCCAACATCTGTCCCTGTCTCCTTGTGCCACGGCCACACCACCCAGCCCCCAACACACATTGCAGATGACAGTGCCTGGAAGGGGGTGGGTATTAAAAGATCTCCCTTTCCACCAGCTTGGCACCCAGCCTAAAACCACTGCTACCCGAAAGGGTGCCAGCCTGTCCAGCACATTTGCATTTACAAATTATCTCTTGTTTCCTATCAGAGGATCCACAAAGCTGAAGCTTGTCATGGGTTTTTATTATGCTGCAGTAAGTACTGTTGGGGAAGGTCTGTCTTTGCAAAGCCCAATGAGTGCATTTATTTATTAGGCTGTTTTATCAGCAGTTAAGAGTAATAAGAGGATCATTCTAGGATTTTTGCCCATTGGACCTGGCTTGAGCGTTTGCCGATTTGGGAGGTGACAACTTCTCCAATGGCAAGAGTTTCGGGAGTGAGGTGGAGGTATGGGATTGGAAAGCATTGACTTCATTAGAGGATTATGTCACGCTGCTTGGCTCCGATGACAACCCACTTGAGTGACATTGCACTTACCAAGAAAAAAAGTGGTGAGAGTCCAGGGGTTGAAACGTGGATGCCCACATGTATTTGTATTTACAGCACCTGGGCCCTGTGTATGGCAATACCCTGAACTAGAAAGCTGTGGATCTGAAATTAACATATGTCTGTCTCAAGTGCCAGAGGAAATAGTAGCACTGGTGAGAAGGAGAGGGGCACAGATTTAGGGAAGGGGAAAGAAATATGCTCCTTGTTCAACAGTGATGATTCTGTACAGGCCCTGCTTTCTCCTCACACATAATGGGCAACCACAAAACCAACAGCAAAACCAACTCAGACTGGACTGGATTGTTTCTTCCAGAGCAGGTTGGCTTAATGGAGCTCTGGACCGAAAATGAAGTTCTGGCAGGTTGAACTTCCACCTTCCCACAAACCCTGGCCATGGTTCTCTGAGTTCCCTGGAATCTTGTGCATGAGAAAGAAGCTGTGAACGGGCTGAAACAGAACAACACGGACAAGGTAAGAAAGGACGCCCCCTTCACCACAAAGCCACCTGGACTTAAAGCAGGATTCAAATAAAAATCTCCAAACCAAGGACTTTCAGTTTTTTTGAGAGCCAGAGAACTATCTAGAATTTTTTTGTACTTAGGGACTCTCTTAAGTTCACGTTTCTCTTCTGGGTGAGGTGCTATTTTTAAGGCTTGGTCACCACCCTCCAACTCTAATTCCATGTGTCTCTATGTATAAATAGATCTGGCTAAACTAAAAAAGAGATAATAGGTTGAATTCACATTAAAAAAATCATCGTGGAAGCAAGTAACTGGTTTGACTTCATTTTCCACATTTCACTTTGCTGTTTCCAAGTTATCAGATAGCCTAATATTTAAAGCACATTTGGACTTTGCAAACAAAACTCAGCAGAAAGCACTGGGTTCTGACACCTCCCTCTGATTCTGTGATTTGTTTATCTCGGAGAACCCTTAACAACCTAGAACACCAACTCAGACCCCACAACCAACTGGAAGCATCCCACCAGGGTCCTTGGCTTGAAACCACAACCACAAGTTTTTAACATATACATTGGCCAAACCACTTGCACCTAACTCTCCTTGCCTCAGTTTTTTTTTTTTTTTTTTATCTGCAGAATGGACATAATATTCTCCGGGAGAGGATGAGTTGTGTTGGGGAAATGCATGGATGGGGGGGTTGGAGAGAGGAGCTGGTGACATGAAATAGTGCCTGATGGCCACTCAGCCACCATTTGCTGTCTCTTCCTCACTCTACAGGTAAAACAACATTAACATCTGGTTTTTACATTCTAATCTTCCTTCTTTTTAGAGGGGATTTTGGTTCATCAGGATTGGTGGGCCTGAGAACTTGAGGTTGAGGGCTGGTCTCTATGGCTTGAGCTTCTCCTGTGTGCCAGTTCTCGACACCAGCTGCTTCACCTTAGTTCACTGGGTTAGGCCTCATTGTTACTTGTGAGAATGGCATTGCTGGTCCCAGTTTACAGATAGGGAGGCTGAAAAGCAGCTGCTCTTTTACTAAGTGAAATTTAAATAGAATAACCCCAGTAGTTAACAAAAATTTTACAACCAACCAAAGCAAATGTACGCAGCTGTCTGTGAAGAAGGATGGGCAGGTGTGAAGAGCAGATGTTTGAAGACTGACATCTCAGGAGGAAAGCCTCTGGTCCTCCCACATCCCACATAGTAGGCTGCATAGCATCCCGCAAAGTTCATGTCTACCTGGAACCTCAGAACCTCACCTTTTTAGAAGTAGGGTCTTTGCACATGTAATCAGTTAATGATCTTGAGATGAAATTATTCTGGGTTTAGGGCATACCTTAAATCCAGCGAGTGGCATCCTTATAGTGAGGGGGAAGGGACAGAGACACAGAGGGACAAAGGCCACGTGAAGATGCAGACAGAAGGAATGCAGCTACAAGCCGAGAAATCCCACAAGCCGAAGGTGGGAAAGGCAAGGAAGCATTCCCTTCTAGAACCTTTGGAGGGGGAGCATGACCCTGCTGACACCTTGATTTCAGACTTCTGGCCTCCAGATCCTCCAGAGGGTAAATTTCTATTGTTTTCAGCCACCACATTTGTAGTTATTGGTCAAAGCAGCCCTAGAAAACTAGTTCATCTAGTTCATCCTCTGGTTAGCTGCTTACATTTATTTGGTGGCCAGAAAGGAAGCCCAGCAGGAGCAAGGGCTAAACATCCTTCAAGTGTTAACTACATAAAGGGAAAAGTTAAATCTCTTTGGTTAAAAAAAAACCCAACCAGGAGGCTCAAGTGCCTTGCCCTTCCTCTGGAGCCTGAGAGATAGGAGCTGTGAGTCTGTAGAGGAGTCAGGCAGCCCGAGGTGCGGGATGGAGGAATGATGTAAGATGATATGATTTATTACTCTGGTAAGCAATATTTTCAGCCATGGGTCTCGCGTTCACGCTTAAACTATTGCTGACAAAACGGGAGGACCAAGGGAATTTGATCACACAGAGATCATCTCCAGTGAAGAGAGACAGAGCCTGGCTGACATTTCTGCTGGGAAGGCAGGAGGTGAGTGGTGAAGACTCATCATGTAAAAACTGCACAGGGGGACCAGATGACATTACTAATACTGTTGTGAGCTTGAGGCATGGGAAATATTGAAGTAGGTTGAGTGACCCTTATCTCCACCTAACTGGTAGGAGAGGTGCTTTAAACTGGGACAGCTGTGGGGGTGGGGGGGGAACGTTGAATCCCAACAGGGGAGTGGGAAGTGGTGTAATTAGCATCGCGTGACACCTGAGAAGCCTGGAAGGGATCACGGCGGAACGCGAGGCCAGATTTTGAAGAGGACAAATGATATGATAGATGACGGAGGGCTAGCCAAGAGCAATTGCAGAAGTTCATCTGGGAGATGACTAAAGCAGAAACTAAAATCTTGGCAATGGTTGTCCTGAAGCACCTAGCCGTCCGTGTGTGTGCGCCTCTGTGTATGTTATATTTTATTTTACAGAGATTAAAAAATAATAATTACAAGACTTTGTTAATATTACCAGAAGTCAGAAATGGCAAATTTATATCTGGAAGGATGCCAGGTTTCTGACTTGGGGCCCAGGAGTGGCGAGAATGCCTTGCCCTCTGAAGCCTGGGGGTTGTCACTGGGAAGAGTAGAGACAGCCATGCTAGTGTGGGGAGTGACGGCCTCTCTGGGCTCTGTCCCTGCTTGGTGGAGGAGAGAGCCACACGCGTGGGCCCACCTCTCTTTCTCCACTGGTGTCCAGGGAGCCGGTCCTCCCATCAGGCTCTCCACCAGTGTGTCCGAGTCACAGAGGTTGGTAATTATTCAAGATGATGGAAATGAAGGTATGATTCATGATCAAGCAACAGCTCCCGCACGCTGGGCGGCCGGCGTGGGCTCAGAGCCTGCTCTCTGGAGGTGGAAGCCAGCATTGGACTGCTGTCTCCCGCTGTGTGGCTTTGGGCACGTTGCCTGATCTCACACGTGAGAGAAGAGGATTCCAGGATCTCCAGAGAGCGGATTGGAACGATCCCCGTGAGAAAGGTTAGTGCCTGGCACACAGTAAACCCTGAATCAAGGTGAGGTACGGTTTTCACACAGGTGACTCCACAGGATCAGGGGTGCTGCAAGGGTGGGTCGGAGTTCGCCAGTCCCTGTTTCAAACACGAGGACGCTGAGGCTCAGAGGACTTGAGTAACTTGCCTGGGAGGTTACAGGGTCACGACTTGAACTCAGGGCTCGGAACTTCCAACTGTTCTACCCACCAGTTTGGAGAACGATGTCCTGGTGGCTCCGATTGGATTGAAGAGGGGTGCATCAGGGTGCGCCCCCTGTCCCTTCCTTCCCTAGTGAGTCTGGGAAGGGCCACAACCCCAGGAGCCAGACCCCCTCCGTCCTGCAGCTTCTGACATCTGCTGGCTGTCACTCTCTAACCTTAATCACCATTCGGATGTCAGTGACAATCAAAGCCGTTATCCCTATAGAGCGCTCGGTGGATTGGTCCTGAAGCATCTCCAGACCCTGAGCCTCTCTCTGCTCTGTTTCTTCCTGGGGTTGGAGGGTCAGGAGGTTCACTGGGGGTGGGTGGAACTTTCCAGAACTGCTCTTCTTGCCTCACAACCCTGTCACCTTTTATTTTCCTGACTTTGGTTCTGGAATCCAGGATGGTTGTCCAGGACCGCCCAAGTCTCTCGAGGTCACATCCCTTTCCAGCTGCGACTCCTTACTGACTTCTCAGGTAGGGGCGAGGTTTTCCCTGTGTCCCCCTTCCCTTCTCACAAATGGTCTCAGCGGCAGGCACAGGCTTTCTGCCTTCTTGGTGGCAGGGCTGAGTACCCTGACGATCTCCTCTGTCCTCCCGCGGCTCCCTGGAGGAGAGGAATCGTGTAGAATAACTCAACCGGGAGTGCGGTGGGTGTCGGTGCGGCCAGAGGGAGCTGGCGGTGACGGGAGGTGGTGGCTGGGGCCAGCCCCGTAGGGCTGGAGATGCCACCTGTGTGCAGCGGCGGGCGAGAGGTGAGGGGACTACAGGGCCTGCGCTGAAACTGACGCAGGTGGACTGAGCGGGAGCCGACAGCTGGCGCTCCTCGACTGTGTGTTTTGGGGCTGACTCCGGTAAGACTTGAGATGGATCTCCTGGGCAGCTAGCTGCTCTGCAGGGCACTGGCGGGGACACCCCACACGGATAGCTCCCAGACATTAATAGGCCTGATGTGCTCTGTCCCCGGGAAGTGGATACACAGGAATAGGGTGAGGCCAGTGCTTCCCACACTCAGATCCCATGCTGCACCTACCCGGGTGAGCCGAATATGAGCCCTTCCCACGCTGAGTCACAGGCATCTGTTTGCAGTTTAAAACCTCCCACCTTAGGGAGATTCACCACCGCTGCTGGGAGTCTTCACTGTCAGCTTTTGGGGTGTCCACTGGTGGGTAGCGTGACAGCCACCAGATCCACTGGGGTGGGATGGGGAGGCTGCAGTGACTGAGGAGGATGACAGGGTGGGAGGGATTTGTGAGGATGTGCGGCACTGATTATTCCCACCAAACAGGCAGGGATGGCCCTGCTCCCACCCCCAGGGACCCCTGAACCTGTGAACCCATTGCCATTGTCCCGGTGGCTGGCACTCGGAGGGGCTATGCTTAGGGTTTCAAGGGTCTTTGTCATCTGCATCCTGAAAGGCAGGTTCTTAAGATGCCTCCACTTTAGATGACTTTCCTAACCGTGGAATCTTCCCTCTTTCCCCTGTAGCACAGCCGACTGTTTTAAAAAAGCAGCATCTCAAAGAGTCCTGTAAATAATTCTGCACTGTAGATACTTATACCCCCATTTCACAGATAGGAAAACCAAAGGTTTGACAGACTGGACAATGTCATGTGCCAGGAAAGGGCAGTCTCGGGGGTAGAGTGTGTGGCTGTCTATGCTGTGCCCCTGCCCAGCTAATGACCCCTGGACAGTGCCACCTACATTCTGAGTGATCCTGGACAAGTCCTTTTACTCAGAGCTTCAGGTTTTTGCTTTGGGTTGTAAAATTCCGAGAGGCCTTCACTCTTTAAGGATTCTGTTAAGGTTGAGATATTAAAGACAAGGGCTGTGAAAGTATTCTTAAAATGAGATGGCCTCCCTCAAATGTGAGGGCTGTAATACTGGTTTCTTTTACATGCCAGTGAATTCTGTAAATAGTCACTGGCCATTTTGAAAACATTTGGGGTAAAGCAACACCTACCTTGTTCACCACTGTATACACTGCATTCAGGTGTTCAGGAAAGGAATTTAAAGAGAACTTTTGAATACTGAAGTATAACACACATAGAGATGTGTGTCAGTCACAAGTGCACAGCATGATAGAATTTTCAAAGTGAACATGTGTCCCTGTAATTACCTGGGGGAGGTTACTCCCGTAACCCACCCACCCCCCTCCCAGACCCCCCCCATTACTAACTATGATCCTGACTGCTAAGCTCACAAATTGGTTTTGCCGGGTTTTGAGCTTTATTTAAATAGAATCTTGTAGTATGTGCTCTTTTGTATTTGGCTTATTTTTGCTCGACCTTATGTTCGGGAGATTTATCCATGTTGTAGTGTGAACCTCATTACCGTATATATTCTGTCATATAGATAGAACTCAGTGTATGCAGCCACTCTACTGTTGATGTATATTTAGGTGGTTTCCAGTTTGGGGCCACCCAGAATAAGTCTGCCAGGAGCATGCTGGCCTCGTGGAGCACACATGGATATGCAGAGAGTGCCCCCAAAACGTGTACACATTTTAAGAAAAGAAAAAACTGTGTTCAAATCGCAATACTCAGAGTATACTGATAATGTTTGTTATCCTGTATATTTATCTTGTATCTCTTAAAATTGCAGAAGTCAAACATGACTTGAGCATTACAATTTGAATGTGTTTTTTTCCCCTCTAAAAATGTGTATACTTTTTTTTGGCACCCTCTGTATTTACTATATTTGTCGCTGAGTATATACCTAGGAATAGAATTTGCTTGGCTAGAAGGTTACATATATGCCCAAATTTAACAATACTGCCGATTTGCATTCCCATCAGCAATGTAGGAGAGTTCCAGCTATCCACATCCTTGCCGAGACTTGCCATTATCTTTTTCTTTTTTTTTTTTTTGTAGAGACAGAGTCTCACTTTATCGCCCTGAGTAGAGTGCTGTGGTATCACACAACTAACAGCAACCTCCTACTCCTGGGCTTAGGTGATTCTCTTGCTTCAGCCTCCTGAGTAGCTGGTACTACAAGTGCCCGCCACAATGCCCGGCTATTTTTCTGTTTTGCAGTTCTGCTGAAGCCGGGTTTGAACCTGCCACCTTCGGCATATGGGGCTAGCGCCCTACTCGATGAGCCACAGGCACTGCCCTATCTCTCTCTCTCTCTCTTTTTAAACCTCTTCTTGTGCATGTATGGTAGTATATTATCGTGATTTTAATGTGCATCTTCTTGATAGCTATTTATGTTGAACACTTTTCTTATGTATATTGGCCATTGGGACATTTTTGTCTGTCTAAGTCTTCTGCCTTTTATCCAGTTACTCAGAGCTTTCTTATTGAGTTCTGAGCGTTCTTACTGAGTTCTGCTATGAGTCTCTCAGGCTCCCTTCTTCACTTCACGGTGTCTTTACTGAACAGAAATTCTTTTTTTTTCTCTGCACCTTGGTGATCACACTTAATGGATGTGTGGGAGAAAGATAAAAATGACATTTAGCTTAAAAAGTTGGGAATTATCTGCAAATTAACTTATTTCAGGAGTGGAAGAATCTTAGGTCATTTTCTTAATATCTAAATGTAAGCAGAGTTCTCTTTTGAATGTCTTGCACGTTTAAAGAAGCAATTGCACAAAGTCTCCTTCATGCCAAACTTTGTTTCAGCCAACTTTCAATGGAGGGGGCAACCAGGACAACACTATCTCTCTGAATAAAGTGTGTTGGAATACTCCGTTTTGTTGACTGACTGACTTTCTTCCTTCCTTCCTTCCTTCCTTCCTTCCTTCCTTCCTTCCTTCCTTCCTTCCTTCCTTCCTTCCTTCCTTACAGAGGTTCACTTTTTTCTTTTCTTTCTTTTTTTTTTTTTGAGATATAGTCTCAGTCACCCTGGGGATGACACCCATGGTGTCATAGCTACAGCAACCTCAACCTCTTGGGCTCAAGTGATTCTCTTGCCTTAACCTCCCAAGGAGCTGGGACTACAGGCTCCCGCCACAACACCTGGATAGACAGAGTTTCACTTTGTTGCCCTTGGTAGAGTGCCCTGGTGTCATGGCTCACAGCAACCTCAAACTCTTGGGATTGAGAAATCCTCTTGCCTCAGCCTCCCAAGCACCTGGGACTACAGGCATGCACCACTACGCCTGGCCTGGCTCATTTTTGGGGGTCTCGCTCTTGCTCAGGCTGGTCTCGAACTCCTCAGCTCAGGCAATCCACCTGCCTCAGCCTCCCAGAGTGCTAGGATTACAGGCGGGAGCCATCACATCCGGCCTATATATTTCTTCATATGTTTATTCATCAACTTTTATAGTAGTCACAGTTTCTTCCACATCTTCCAGTACCACATTTGAACGTTGATCACAAGCATGTCATCTGCCTTGAAACTCTTGGTCATTTCTCATTTATTTTCTCATGAATTTGCTCATTCAGGCTAAGCCCGGTAAGAGCTGAGGGCTCTTCTTCCTCTACATTGTGGGTAGTTTATTGCTGGTCCATGGTGTCTGCCATACTTCAAGCCCTGTGCCCTCTCCTGAACAGAAATTCTTAAGTTTTTTTGAGTAATTTGATCATATTTTCATAGAAGCTAATAATGATAAGAGTCTGTGAATCATAAGTTAATTCCTTTAAATTGCATTTGCTACATTAGTTTATTTATTTTTATTTTTTAGAGACCTCTTGCTCTGTCACCCAGACTGGAGTGACATAGCACCGTTATAGCTCTCTGCAACCTTGATCTCCTAGGCTCAAGGAATTTTCCTGCCTCAGCCTCATGAGTAGCTGGGACTACAGGCATGCACCACTATACCCACCTAAATTTTAAATTTGTTTGTAGAGACAGAGTCTTGCTATGATGTCCAGGCTGGTCTTGAACTTCTGCTTTGAAGTGATCCTCCCACTTGACATCCCAAATTGGTGGCGATTACAGATGCAAGCTACAATGTCCAGCCAGTTTTTTAATTTTATTTTTCAATTGTGGAGGAATTCTTAATTTTCATGAAATATAATTTGTCAATATTTTCCTTTATGATTTTTGCTTTGTGGGTCTTTCTTATTAAGAAATTTTTGCCTATCCCAAGACTATGAGGAAGTTTGCCTATGTTATCTTCTAGTAGCTTCATGTTCAGTGTTCATAGTTGGGTCCATATTCCATCTGGAATCAATTTTAGTGTGTGGTATGAGGTTGGGGTCACCATTACCTTCTTCTCCATATACATAAATAGTTTTTCCCTGCAGTGTATACAAGCCATCTCTCCTCTACCCTTGTACATCAAGAAACTATATATGTGAACATCTGTTTCTATGCTCTATTCTATTGGCTCAGGGTGGCCCGAGTGTTACCATGATCCCAAGGAAGATGGAGATGCTGGCCTTCTGATTTCTGCAGCAATTCTCTGCTTCCTTTGCTGAATTACTTGGCTTATCTCTGCCCTTTTCTGACTTCTTCCCAAAGACACAATAAAATGGCTGAAAAAATTAATTATCAAAATAGCAAAGCCTTATGTAACATTTACTATGTGCCAGGCTCTGTTCTGAATATACTTTAACTCATTTAATCTGTACATAAACTCATGATGTTGTTACTATTATTACCTGCATTTTCCTGATGAGGAAACTGGAACATCAGAGGCCACGCAGGTGGTCAATACCAGAGCTGTCCTTTGGCAGGACACTACGCTTTCCTTTCCAAAGTCACCCTGACCTAGTAGTAAAGACAACTGAGTTCTAATCTTAGTTTCTGCACCTACTAGTGGAGAAACTTTGGACATACAGATTAGTCTCTTTGACTTAGTTTCCTCAATTAGAAAGCCACAGAGTAAAATGATATTTGAGGTTCCGTTCAGTGCTGACATTTTACAATATTATCTACCTGGAAGATTCCTAGAGAGACCACAGGCTTTCTGGAGAAAAAAAAAAATTGCACAACGGGGACTAGAGTTGAGGCACAGCTGGAGGAGGGGCTCGGACAGAGTGGTGAGAGCAGGGCTGGTGGGGGCTGGGACCGTGGGACAGGGGGTGTGGGAGGGGGTGGACCCAGCCTGCCAACCTTGTCTCTTCCCATCTGCTCACTCCTTCCTGGACCCTGGAGCCAGCCTATCATGTTACACACTGGAGGAGGGTGATTTCTAGGTGTTAAGTTTTCTAATTGACCCCTCTTCTGGGAATTAGTTTGAAAGCGTTCCTGTCTATTCCCAAGGCTGCGGTTCCTGTGTGAGCCTCCAGGGAGGCAGTTTCTCTGCCCAGAGCTGGCTAATTGTTCACCCACCGTGTCCATTCAGTGCTCGTGAAAATCACACCAGGCTCTTCCACACAGACACCGAGGGTCCATGGGGGGCAGCCATGTGACCTTGGGAGCCC
This sequence comes from Arctocebus calabarensis, assembly GCA_963573935.1. Taxonomy (NCBI): domain Eukaryota; kingdom Metazoa; phylum Chordata; class Mammalia; order Primates; family Lorisidae; genus Arctocebus; species Arctocebus calabarensis. Next base: position 31,138 of record CAUYON010172294.1, read on the forward strand.
TCACAGCCCAAGGCTGGGGGCTGGGCATGGCCTTTGATTATTAACTCACTGACAGGGACATGGGCCTGTGTGTTAAAAAATAACTCAGAAATTTCACACTAGCAATATATGCTAGTTTTAGAAAATTTTAGAGAATGTAGTTAAACAAAAGGAAGAAAACAAAAAAGCTCCCTTAATCTGTAGCTAATCATGATCAGCATTTTTAGAGTGATTTTCTTTAGAATTTCTTGGGATCTCTTTCTCTGTATGTATAATATATGTATACACACATATAGATTCTACTCTTCTGTGAGTATATTTTTACATTTTGCAATGTATTATAAGCATTTCCTATGTCACACAACATACTTTATCACCTTTAATACCTGCATTACAAATCATAGGAGATTGTTTACCATGTTCACTGTTATAGAAAGTGAACATATTCCTGATTATCTCTGGAGGACATTTTTGAAATGAGTATAGGCTGATGTTTTTTTGAAAGCTATTGCAGTCCTTAATACTTTCTTCATCCTTATCAATAAATGTTACCAATAACATTAATAACTACATTTTAATTGAATGCATTATATATTTCTAGCACTCTCTATGTTATCTCATTGAATTTGGGAGAGAGGTTCCTACCTATTAGGTTCACTTATTCCCATTTTACAGCTGCGAGAAACTGAGGCCTTTTGAGGTTAAACAACTTGCCCAGATCACTGAACTGGAAAGAGCAGGGACATGAAGCAGAACCGTGTTTCTGTCCGCTTTCCAGTGCTCTCTACTCTCTGCAGGATGTGTGGGGCCTGCCCAGGATGAGGTCCCAACTGCAATGCCACAGATGGGAGCCCGGTGCCTGTACATGAATGGAAGATTGGCATTTGCCAAAGAAGAAGCTGAAGAAAGCTTGTTCCCAGTTCTGTGAGAGTGGTGGGCTGGGGAGACACAGGACAGCAGAGAGAGCATGCCAGGCAGAGGGCACAGCATGAGTGAAGAAGGGGTGAAGTCAAGGGCACTCCTTCTGGCTCACAGTCCCCTATACCGAGATCAGCTTATGGGAGGCCTGCTCCTGAGCCTTCTCCAGACACTGACAGTGAGTGTATGTAATGTCACAGAGAACCCTGGAAATAATGGGAATCTCATTTTCTTTGAAGCAGCCATATATGTTTAAATAATTTTATTACACAGGTAGAAATAGTTTCCCGATCTCATTTTTCCTCGAAAAGTGGTAATAGTCTTTTCACCTGCTTATCAGAATGATTTCTATTCATTATAAAAGATAAAATTGTACACAATGCAGACAAGTGTGAAGACAAAAGCAGAAGCTCCTCCCTTGAGATAGTGACTCCCAGGGTCTCTGTGGGAAGTTTGTAGACTCTGTCTAGGACCACGGGTGCGTGGGGGCATTCTCCTTCCCATTTTCACATAAATATACTCTTCTATTATATATGTACCTCCTCAATGATCTCTCTTGGACATATTCCCCTATCATTATATATGAATTCTTATCATCATTTAAATTTATTTTGGTAGATTCTGACACAGTAATTTACAATGTTCAAAGTCACTTTACGTACACAGAAATTGGGGCTTGACTCTCTTCAATGGGGATCTTTCAACTTCTCAAAATGACCTGGGCTGTGTAAACAAGGATGGCCCATAAACAACGGATTTTCTGTTCATATTTTTAGTGTTGATTTTTTATTACACACATTTTCAACCTTTAAAAAATAGAATAATGTGTAATAAACTCTCAAATACCCATCACTTAGATTCAACAGTTATCAAAACATTGGCACCTTTGTTTTGTCTACTTCTTTTTTATTTCATGATTCTTTTTCTTTTGTTGAAATATTTTATTATTATTATTATTATTTTGCAGTTTTTGGCTGGGGCTGGGTTTTGAACCTGCCACCTTCGGTATATGGGGCTGGCGCCCTACTCCTTTGAACCACAGGCGCCGCCCTGTTGAGATATTTTAAAGCAAATTAGTTATCTTGTCATTTTATTCCTGAATGCTTCTGTATGCTTCTCTTGGGAAAAAAAAAAAAGATATTTTCTTGTGTCATCACACTACTGGGACCACACTTAACAAAATTGACCTTGGAGTCATCTGGTCTGCTTTCTGATTTCCCTGATAGTCTCAAAACTGCACTAAAAAATTGTTTTGTTTGAATCAGGAACCAAATAGGTTGACTACTTTTCATTGGTTGTTGTGTTTCTTAAGCTTATATTCTACATATGTAGAGTTCCCCCAATAATATTCACTTACATAGTAAAACAGTAACTCATGAATTTTGATTATACTTCAACTATACATCAACTATTTGGGAAAGTCTCAGCTTGCTGATAGTTTGTTTTTAGCACCTCACCAGAGCACTTCTAATGTCTCCCTTATTTGTTTAAAAACTATATTATTACTTTTTAAATTTAAGTCCTTTATCCATCTTGAATCATTTTTTGTAAGTGGAGAATAGTGTGGGTCCAGTTACAGTCTTTTATGTGTGGATATCCACTTTTCTCAGCACCATTTATTGACTAGGGAGTCTTTCCCTCAGTGTATGTTCTTGTTTGGTTTATCAAAGATTAGGTGTTTGCAAGCTGTTAGTTTCATTTCCTGGTTTTCTATTTGATTACAAATGTCTATGTCTCTATTTTTGTGCCACTACCATGCTGTCTCTACCACTATGGCTTTGTAGTACAGCCTAAAATCTGGTATGCTGATTCCCCTGGCTTTGTTTTTATTACTAAAAACTGCCTTGGCTATATGGGTTTTTCCCTGATTCCATACAAAACACAGAATCATTTTTTCTAAGTCTTGGAAGTACATTGTTGGTATTTTAATAGGGATGGCATTGAATTGATAGATTGCCTTGGGAAGTATAGACATTTTGACAATGTTGATTCTTGCCAGGAATGAGCATGGTATGTTCTTCCATTTGTTAATATCCTCTGCTATTTCCTTTCTTAGGGTTTCATAATTTTCCTTTTAGAGGTCCTTTACCTCTTTTCTTAGGTATATTTCTAGGTATTTCATTTTCATTGAAGCTATGGTGAAGGGAATTGTGTCCTTAATTAGCCTCTCATCTTGGCTGTTATTGGCATATACAAAGGCTACTGAATTGTGGACATTGATTTTATTTCCTGAGACATTACTGTATTTTTTGATGATTTCCAGGAGTCTTGTGGTTTGAGTCTTTGGGGTTCTCTAAGTATATGATCATATCGTCAGCAAAGAAGGAGAGTTTAACTTCTTCTGCTCCCATTTGGATGCCATTATTTCCTTGTCTTGACTAATTGTATTGGCTAGAACTTCCAGCACTATGTTGAATAGTAATGGTGACAGACAACAACCTTGTCTGGACAACCTTGTTCCCAGAGGAAAAGCTTTTAGTTTTACTCCATTCAGTAAAATATTAGCTGTGGGTTTGTCATAGATAGCTTTGATCAGTTTAAGAAATGTGCCTTCTATGCCTATAATCTTCAGTGTGCTAATTAGAAAAGGATGCTGATTTTTATCGAATGCTTCATCTACATCTATTGAAATGATCATAAGGTCTTTGTTTTTGCTTCTGTTGATATGTGAATACTGTTTATGGACTTGTGTATGTTAAACTGGCCTTGCATCCCTGGGATGAAATCTACTTGATCATGATGTATGACTTTTTTGATGATATAAGCTATAATCTATTGGCTAGGATTTTGCTAAGCAATGGACTCTCACAAAATAAGATGAACAGAACACCTCCACACTTATCAATTATCTCAAGAAATGTTAATGGCTTAAATTCTATTTATTTTATTTAAATTCCACTGAAGAGGCATAGATTGGCTGATTGGATTAAAAACCACAAGCCATCCATTTGTTGTCTTCAGGAAACACACCTAACTTCAAAAGACAAATTAAAACTCCAAGTTAAGGGTTGGAAGACAATTTTTCAGGCAAATGGAATTCAGAAGAAAAGAGGGGTTGCAATCTTAAGTTCAGATACATGTGAATTTAAATCAACTAAAGACAAAGATGGCCACTTTTATTGGTCAAGGAAAAAATACAACAAGAAGACATTTCAATTCTAAATATTTATGCACCCAACTTAAAAGCTTCCAGATTCTTAAAGCAGACCTTACTCAGTCTGAGCAATATGATATCCTGTAACACCATAATAACAGGGGACTTTAACACTCCTCTTACCGATCTGGACAGGTCCTTTAAACAGAAATTAAATAAAGATACAAGGGACTTAAATGAGACCCTAGAACAACTGTGCTTGATAGACGCATATAGAACATTCCATCCCAAAGGTAAAGAATATAAATTCTTCACATCGCCCCATGGAACATTCTCTAAAATTGATCATATCCTAGGACAGAAAACAAACCTCATCAGAATCAAAAGAATTGAAATTTTACCATGTATCTTCTCAGACCACAAGGCATTAAAGGTGGAACTCAATTCCAACAAAAACATTCAACCCCACCCAAAGGCTTGGAAATCAAATAACTTTCTGTTGATGATAGTTGGGTGCAGGAAGAAATAAAAGAGGAAATCATTAACTTCCTTGAGCATAACAACAATGAAGACACAAGCTACCAAAACCTATGGGATACTGCAAAAGCAGTTCTGAAGGGAAAATTTATTGCTTTGGATGCCTACATTCGAAAAACAGAAAGAGAGAACATCAACAAACTCACACGTCATCTTATGGAATTGGAAAAAGAAGAACAATCTAAGCCTACACCCAGCAGATGAAAAGAAATATCCAAAATTAAATCAGAGATTAATGAAATTGAAAACAAAAGAATCATTCAGAAAGTTAATGAAACAAGAGGTACAACATAAAATAGATTAAAAAACATAAAATAGTACAACAACATAAAATAGATTAATCTTTGGCCAGACTAACTAGAAATAGAAAAGTAAAATCTCTAATAACCTCAATCGGAAATGATAATGGGGAAATAACAACTGATGCCACAGAGATACAGGAGATTATCTCTGAATACTACCAGAAACTCTATGCCCAGAAATTTGACAAGGTGAAGGAAATGGGTCAATACTTCAAATCATACCCTCTTTTAGACTTAGCCAAGAAGAAAGAGAGATCCTGAACGGACCAATGTTAAGCAATGAGATAAAAAAAAAACAAATCTTTCAACAAGTAAATGCCATGGTCCAGATGGCTTCACATCAGAATCTTATCAAACCTTCAAAGAAGAGCTTATTCCTGTACTGCAGAATTTATTTCAAAAACTTGGGGAGGAAAGAATCTTCCCCCATACACTCTATGAAGCAAACATCACCCTGATACCAAAACCAGAAAAGGACCCAACTTAAATGGAGAATTTCAGATCAATCTCACTAATGAATATAGATGCAAAAATTCCCCTGTCTTCTCCTTTGCACTGTGTATGGATAGAAGTCTGATGTGATCCTTAACCCTGTGCTTCTCTAGGTAAGGTGTGCATTTTCCTTTTGGATACTTTAAAGATTTTGCTTTGGTTTACCAAAGTTTAAATACAATATGCTTTGGTGTGGTTTTCTGAATTTCTCCTGCTTCATCATTTCTGAATTTCCTAAATCTATGCTCTGGTAACTCTCGTTAATTTTGGAAAATTCTCAGCCAACCTTTCTTCACATATTTCTTCTGTTTCTTCCTTTCTTCTCCTTCTTGTGCTACCATTGTGCTTTGCTAATCACCCAGGAGTTCTTGGACATTCTGTTGTTTTTATCATTTTCTCCTCCTTTCTTTTCAGTTTGGGAAGGTTTTATTGACATATCCTTATGCTCACTGGTTCTGTCCTCTGACTGTCTAGGAGCCCATGGAAAATTATTCATTTCTGCCCCATGCTGGTTTCCTCTGAATTCTTTCTCAGGGTTTCCATGTCTCTGTATACATTGCCCTGCATTCTCGCATGTTGCACACTTTTTCATTCAAGTCCTTAGTGTATTATTTATAGTTCTTTTAAATTCCTAGGCTAATACTTTCCTTTTTATAACTTTATTCAAATTAATATGAGGGTGCAATATTTAGGTTACATTGTTCTCACTTCCAGGGTAAAGTTTCATTTGTAGAACAGCCCCTCACCCAGGGGTCATGTTATATACCCTCACAATGTGCACATCAAGTGAGATCCTGCCTCATGCCCTCCCTCCTTCTTCCACACGCCCTCCCCCCTCCCTGCTCCTGCTTTCCTCTACCCCTGAACTGGACTATATTAGTGTTATATTATTCTTATGAACATGTAATTGTTTATATATTGACTTCATATTAGTTTGGAATACATTGGATATTTATTTTCCCATTCTTGCAATACTTTACTAAGTAGAATGTATTTTAACTCCATCCAGGTAAATGTAAAAGATGTCAACTCTCCATCTTGTTTAATGGCTGAATAATATTCCTGGTATACATATACCACTGTTTGTTGATCCATTCACGAGTTGATGGGCATTTAGGTTGTTTCCATGACTTAGCAATTATGAATTGAGCCACAATAAACATTCTAGTGCAAATGTCTCAAATGGAAGGTCTATTTTTAGATCTTTGAGGATTCTCCATACTTATCTCCAAAAAGGCTGTATTAATATGCAAGCACATCAGCAGTGTAGAAGTGTTCCCTTCTCTGCACATCCACCCCAGCATCTGGTGGTTTGGGACTTTGTCATGTGGTCTAATCTTGCTGGGAGTAGGTGATATCTTACAGTGGTTTTGATTTGCATTTCTCTGATGATTAAAGATTATGAGCATTCTTTCATGTGTTTGTTGGCAATTTGTCCTCTTTAGCAAAGTTTGTTCAAATCTCTTGCCCACATATAGAGAGGGTTGTTTGCTCTTTTCTTATTGTCTAATTTGAGTTCTCTATAGTTTCTAGTTATTAGGACTTTGTCAGATTCATAACATGCAAAAATCTTTTCCCATTCTGAGGGCTGTCAGTTTGCTCTATTTGTGTTACTCCTAGCTGTGCAAAAGCTTTTTAGCTAGATCAAGTCCCAGTAATTTATTTTTGATGTTGTTGCAATTGCTAAGGGGGATCTTCCTCATGAAGTTTTTTCCTAGCCAATAACTTTACATGTTTTCCCCACACTCTCTTCTAGAAGAGAGTCTTCTCTCTTAAATTTCATGTCTTAAATTTAAATCTTTTATCCAAAGAGAATCAATTTTTGTCAATGGTGGGAGGTGTGGGTCCAGTATCAGTTTTCTACATGTGGATAACTAGTTATCCCAGCAACATTTGTTAAATAAGGATTCTTTCCCCCCATTGCATGCTTTTGTTAGGCTTATCAAAGATTAAATGACAATATGTGGCTGGATTCATATCTAGATTCTTCATCCTATTCTATAGATCTGTGTCTCTATTTTTGTACCAGAACTGTGTCTTCTGACCCCACCTGTTTGTCCCTCCAGGTCTGGGGCTGGGAGTTTGCCCTGTGACCTCAATGCTCCTACTTCTACTAGGGGGTGTGGGCCAGCATGGGCAGCATGGCTTCCACAGGCATTTGGGAATACACAGACAGTATTTACTGCTATTATTCCATCTATTTCCAAAATTCTGAAAGATACATTTTAAATAATTTGGTCCATCATTGATTTGTGTCTTTAATAAAAAATATATTTCTGTAGACATTGTAATTTTCTAAATATTTGTAATATTCTCAAGATCTTAATTATCTTCAGATATAGTACTACGTTTTAGGTTGTTCCCCCAAACATTGGTCAATCTCTGTATTGCTAAACATGTGGAAGCATTTTCAAATACATGGATCCAATCTCTGAGTCTGAAAATAATAGGCAATGCCAGGGGCTGAGCAAAGCCCTCCTCCTCTGAGCAGCCCTTTCCCTCTCTTCACAGGCGGACCATGCAGGTCATGACCCTTGCGGATGATCACAAGGAAGCAAAAACAAGCACTTTCTAAGGAAGCAATGACATTTTGTTTTATAAGATCTTGATATTTATTTAGAAAATGTTTAAATATGTAAAATGGCTTGATAACAACAAAGGGCATATTAATCTAATGCAAATTTAATAAGCATGTATTACATGTTAAGCGCCTGTGTAAGCCCTGGCTGCCTTGAGGGGCCTTCAGTGAGCTTGTGCACCTGGAGCAGGCAGGGCACATCCTGGCAGCTGTTGTTCGAGACTCCGGCTCCCACGTGAAGAAGGTTGGTCTTCAGTGTATGCAATATTCACTAAAAGGATTGCCTTTTCAGTGATGTCCACTGAAGGACTGTCACGAGAAAGTCAGTGAGCGACACAGCACCAAGGTCAGACCTGCCACATGGGTGAACAGAGGCAGACGCAAGTGACAGATGGCCACGTCTCAGCAGTGGTGTTCCTCCACCTGAGGACTCATGTGGCAGGGAGTGTCACCTCTTGACAGTGAGAGGTTGAACACAGTACAGCAGGGGTTGGCAAATTTCCAGACAATTCATTTCCAACTTGGGCTAAAAGTATTAACTTAAAATCAATGGACACAACTTAACCTCCGCAAGAAATATAAACTTTCATTCTGCCTTGTATGTTTATTGAATGAAGTTTCCTTGCTTAGATACTGAATATGAATCCCCAGATAAGTCATAGTTTAGGGGATATCAAGTGAACCCCAGCCTGTCTCTGTTTTCTTTGAGCACTCCACTGTCTTGTTCAAACTTGGTTTTACAAAACTTGAATTTTTTTTCATTACATATGAATTATTGATATATTCCAGAAAACTTTTAAGAAATTTAAAAGATTAAAAATAAAGTGGTAATTTAGTTTTCAGCCTTTATTTTTTGGTCTTCAAAAATGGAAAAAAACATTTAAGTAATTATCTCATTGGCAATGAAACTAACATTCTTTATTTCTCTTCTTCTCCCTTTTAAGAGTTTAGATTAACGTGAAGGCACATATGTTAGGTTACACTGTGTGCTTAGTTAGGTAAAGTCCCTTCACAGCTTCAAAGAAAATGAAATACCTGAGAATATACCTAAGAAAGGAAGTGAAAGATCTCTACAGAGAGAACTAGGAAACAAGACAAGAAATAGGAGGAGACCTCAGCAAATGGAAGTTTCAGCCTTTAAAGGTCTGTTAAAGACTATGTTTGCATTCTAGCATTTGCCTATAAAATGAACATAGTGAAATTTCTAGTTATCACATAAAATTTCTCCAAAATTCAAAACACAACTATTGCACAGTTTTTTTTAAATTTCCACTTGCTATTTTCTTCAAGCTAGTTCCGCAGTGACGCCATCGTTATTTAAAGCACCCTGCGAGTGTGGTCTCCCATGAATGGGGCATAGCCAGGAACATCTGGGGCGTCTAACTCGTGTGCTGCTCCTCAGAGCCTGGTGCTTGGAGCCCAACCACAGGCTTCTGAATCAGGTCTAACACACTGGAGCCTCCTGCATCAGATGATTTTGTTTGAAGTTGTTTTGCTTCTGTCCCGCCTCCTTAATCAAGTCAATACTGGGTATTTTGGATTACATGAGCATGTGGCTGGGAATAGATGCAAAATATTCCAGTCTGCAAAGATCCTTGTTTCTTTGTGATAGTCACCAAGCCACATTAAATCTGGCTCAGGGAGGCACAAAAAAGGTTTGCTTGGAATAGAAGACACCCTTCCAGCCTCAGGTGAAACCTCACTCAAGCTCAGCAACACCCCGCTGTTCTGTAAGTCAGGTGTTTCTGATGAGACAAAGTTCAAACAGTTGTAATAGTCCTTAAGTATAAGCAACTTGTTGCATTAAACATTTTAAAAATAAACACTATCTTTGTTTTCTTCCTTTAGAAAAAAGAGTGCTTTGATTAAAATCGAGATATTGCTGAGTGACTATAATATGACCTTTGGTCACTCACACTATCCCTGGAATGTGGCCCCTTGTTGACCTGCCCTGATGAACTACTGAGCTTCCAGCAGCTTTTCTTACAGGAAGGACTCCCTTCCACTCTGGGGGGCATGGCCTGATTAATTAGTAATCTTAACTTTACATAATACAAATATTGGCTGTATTTATTTTAACCAACTTAAAAAGTAACACTGTTCCAAAAGACTGGCATTGCTCAAATTGAGACTACCCAATAACCTGAACATGTTTTCAAAAGAATGTACTCCCTAAAGTAAGATCCCAATAAAAACGTATCAAGGTTGTTCCCTGGTCACCCAGAAAGTTAGGAGGCTGGAGCAGAGACAGACAGGGAATTAGCATCTCTCCTGGTTCCAGCTCTAGGACCGTTCTCTATCCACCATCAGTCTAAATACAGTCTATTTTTCTTTTTATTTAACAGTTTTGCTATCTGCTATGCATATATAAATAAAATGAAATCTCCTTCTGTTAGTTAACATTTAAAAATACATAGAAATAGCGGAGTAGATTGTTACTAAATGAGGATTGTGAATTTTGGGTGTTGTGACTAGAAGAACCTCCCATGTCTGAGTTTCAGCCTTAGTCTGTGGGGTCATGGACACCCCACAAGGAGCCTGCAAGTCATCCTCCCGCAGGCTGGGAGGGAGGTGCACGTGGTCCCTACAATCTCAGGAGGACTTGCCATCTCCACTGAGCTATAAATACAGAAAATAAGCAGTTTCTGATATTATCCCCAAATTGAAAGTCACCGGTCACATGCCACAGTGTAGGCACCGGTTTACAGTGAAATGACATCACACCCAGGCAGCAGAGCAGCAGAGCAGCCTGAACCCCTCGGCCCAAGCTGTTTCCCCTGGCCCTGGGGGCTGGACCTGCCTGCGTTCCTGAGACAGCTCTGACGTAGGGGTCTTCCTGAGCCTCAGTGTCACAGACATCTCACCAGGCACTGCTCCCACCTGTCTGCTCTCTCCTGACTCTGGTGCCCTTTGCTCCAATTTTCTATTTTAAATACTATTTTCCCATGAATCACCCCCTCCTCTTCCCTTTTCCCCAGCAGAAGTCGAGTCTCGGGATGTGAATGCTTTCCATTTCCACCAGCACTGTTCTCTCTAACCTGGCTCACAGCTACTTATCCACCCGGCTTCTTTTCCTTCCAACATGAGCCCACAGATTTCAAGAGTCACTTGACAGCTCTGACTGGTCATCTTATCTGTGTGTGTGAAGCATAAAGTGCAGAAACACATCTAAAACTGGACATTGTTCACTACACAAGTGTGCAGGCCCTTGTGTTCAGCTTCCCCTCGGGATCTGGCTCTTATAGATATTTTAATTTTTATTTATTCTATATACCCCTCAGTTTTTTTTTTTCTGGGACTTTGAATGTTTCAATACAATGGAACCCAATAAGAGCAATTAGTGAGGGTTTGTGTTATATTGTGGGATAGTTTCTAAGAAATAGCAACAGAAAGACCCTGGGTTCAGTGACATTCCCCCTGTTACATGGTCACAGATGGGTAGGTTTGATGACATGTGGCTGGGTGGGGAGAGACAGGACGTCCTGGGATAGGACTTGGGTGGCTAGATGTCATGAAAGTAGAACCTGAGCCTGGCCACAGTGGATGAGAGTGGCCTCTCCCTCTGAGCACCACAAAGACATGGACCTAATTTCAGAAGGTGGAGGAGACACTTATGTAGCCTGGCCAGCCAGACTCTGAATGCAGAGACAAGGCTGTCTGTCTGCTCAGAGAGGCTGTGGTTGGGAGTGATCCCAAGGATGGGAAGAAGGGCAGGAGAGTGACCAAGGGGATAATTACAGCTGGCACTTATTGAGATCATTCTCTGTATTAGGCAAAGAGACTTCATTGATTTAGCCTCTCAACATGCTGATGAGGCAGGTGCTGGCTGCAGAAAAGCAGGCCTCTGGGTGAGCACAGGACAGCCTCACGCTCTGTGCACATGCGTCCACGTCCCGTCAGCTGGCGCGGCATAGGCTAACTAGGCGGGAGACGTACGGGGGCAAGCCCTGCCTGACTGGCCTGATGCAGTGGGTCAGACAGCAGACTGAGGATGCTACCCCTTCTTTCTGGAAGACATGGCTCCTGGGATACCAGGCCATGACCAGTGACGATCCTGGAAGAGGCAGGACCAGAGGAAGGCCACAACTTCATGTGGAGGAGCCACAACCGGAGACTGGGTGCCCAGGGCCTCTCCTGAGGTTGGGAGGAGGTCTGCTCCATGAGACTATGGTAAATATCAGTGGATTCACAATGGCTTTATGGGTGAGAGGTGGTGTGGCCAAAGCCCAGGGGCTGGGATTGCACACCTTTACCTTAACTGCCACAGCTGTGTCCAGGAGAGGCCCAGGGGCTCAGATTGCACACCCTTGCTGTCACGGCTGTGTCCAGGAGAGGCCCAGGGGCTCAGATTGCACACCCTTACCTGTCAAGCTGTGTCCAGGAGAGGTCCAGGGGCTGATTGCCGTACCTCACTGCTAACGTCCAGGTGTGCTGAAGCCCACCGAAGCAGAGGGTGGAATATGCACTGGTCAGTCTATATACTGCCCAAGGCCATGAGGGTGTTTGATGGCAGAGCATGGAGACAAACCCCCTTCTTAGGAACCTCAGTCCTACTTTCTGTAGAGGAATTAGATTGAAATCCCACAAATTAAGGTCATGAATACCTTCACCATAAACTGCTTTTTGGGAAAAGTTGACTTGAGCTCCCAAGATGTATCTGTGTTATCTAAATGTGTGAGTTTTCACAGGGTCTGGCGAGATGCGATTTGGTGAGTGGATCGTTCCCTTCAGCCCCAGTGGCTCCTTGGCCCTGGTCAGGATGCCGCAGAGCGCGGGCTCGGTTGTACACTCAGGAGCTGGCCAGAGCGAACGCGGGAGGTCGGCGTGTTCATGAACTTGCAGCCCGGCAGACTTCAGAACCCACCCTGCCTGAGCAGACATGCCTGGAGCGGCTCACCCTGGGCCTGAGTCGACGCCCTGCGGAGGGTCTGGACTCACAAATCCTCCTCCATCTCCTACATGTGGGGCAAAAGCAAAACCCGCACAGGGAAAGGCCTGCGGGTGTCACGAGCCCTGCCTGGTGTTCTGCGCGTGCGCACAGAGCATTGCTCAGGCATGAAAAGAGCTAATCAGCTCTGTGTACATAATTGGGAGGAAATGATTCAATTTTTTAAAATTAGTGAAGACAGAGGATATCGCTAACTTTGTATAGTTCTGCAGTTTTTGTTCCCAGACGGGTGGCTGAATTACATGGTATTTATTTTAAGCAGGCATTTCTTTGGATATATCAAGTTACAACATGCTTTCTAAAGCTGATTCTTCAGATTATACGTGTGAAACCGGGGTCGGCACGTGGCCGTGGGCAGAGCCGGCTGGGCGCGCTGGGCCTCATTCCTGGGCTGCGCGGCGCCGCCAGGGCAGAGACGGCGGGCACTTAGCCCCCAGCCTGCGCCTGACCTTCAGGACACCCCGCCCGCTGGCCTGTGTGACCCCCCCCCCCCCATACACACACAGACATCAGCTAAGGCAGCTCATTTGAAGTGACCCGTGATCACATTTGGGCCACATGTCGGGAGGCTGATCCAGAGAGGAGTGGTCTAGGTCCCGGGGGCCCCGGGGCTGTGGGCACCCTCTGTCACCGGGGGGGAGTGGAAGCCACTGGAGTGATGGGGGAGCAGCTTATTCTGTTGTATGAAAACACCGGTTCGCCCAAGAAATGGTGACACTCAGGGAGTGGTTTTTGCAGGGACGCTGACAGAGGACCATGGAAGAATTCCGAGGCCACAGCGGGCTCTGAGAGGCGCACGGGCCTGGGGGAGCCATCTGGGCACCTGCCGGGGCCACTGCAGTGGTGTGGGAGGTACAAGGAGGCCAGGCTGAGACCGCCATGGGAGTAGGGCCTGAAAACGCACCCTGGAGCGAGGATGTAGGGAAAACGTTAGGCCACCGGGAATGGGGTACTGACAGCAGTCAAAAGGGAATGGCCTGGACTTATGTGCGACCCTTTGGGTAAGTCTCAACAGTATAAATTTTAGGCATATGTATGTTTTTTTCAATTTGTTATATACAGCAGAACCTCTGCAAGTTGACCACCTGAGGGTCAACACACGAGGTGGTCACCATGGAGAACCTGTGCTGACCGTGTCCTGTCTATGAAGATTAGACTGACAGAGCAGATGGTCAGTGCAGGGAGGAGGTTAGCCAGGGATCTTCTACTGTGCCTGTATATATACATATGTACACAAGCACAGGGGTGCCAAGAATATGCATTTTAAGAAAGGAAGTGTGTATTAAAATTGTAATACTCAAGTCACTTTTGACTTCTGCAGCTGCAAGAGGTGCTCATGGTGACTTGTGTACATCTTGTATTCATTTTTTGCTATTGATATATATTATTACAATTTACACACACACACACACACCTGCCTTCCAGTATATAGAACTATTATGCCATTCATGTCAGATCGTCACATATGTAGTCAAACAGAGCACATATAAAATAAGTACTTCCGGCTTCCTTCAGGCGCTCACTGGAAGCTGAGTGACAGCCATGGAGTTGTTGGGAGAGTACGTTGGGCAGGACGGGCAGCAGCAGCAGCGGCTGAGGGTGTCCTGTGAGGCGCTGGGTGACGTCGACCCTTTCCGGGGCCTGTTGTCGGGCGTGGCCCAAATGAGGGAGCTGGTAACCGAACTTTTCCCCCTGCTGGTACAGCAGGAATCACAGCACCGGCGGGCTGCGGCTCTGGACCAACTCCTGGAGGGTGATGATGAAGATGATGCAGAACATGAAAATAACATTGATAACAGACCTAACTCTGAAGGACCATCTGCAAAAAGGCCAAAACCACCATCTTAACAATTGCCTTCTGAAATTTTAAAGACTGCTACTACATGATAATCATCACATACTGACGTTAAAGGACAACTTGTGTTCTAATTTGGGACAGCTTTGTCAAAGAGAAAACTGTTTCTTCTGTTTCTAGCAGAAAGGTAATGTTTAGAAATGAAAATTGCTTTCTTGAATGAGAAATAAATTCCAAGCCATGGAAATAAAATAGAATACTTCTTAAAGTGTAAGATCCTCTAAGGTGGCAACTGAATTTTTATCGTTTTCTCTTTTTTAAATAACTATTGAATTAAATTATGTAGTGTCTACATCTTTTAACTTCTTCTCTGATAAAGAGTACATTCATAGGAAATAACATTTGAAAGAACTGACATGAACAAGGTGAAATTTGAATATTAAATGTAAAAATGTCAGTTCTTTATAAGTAGAAGGAAAATAAGAGGTTAAAAATACTGAAAAGAGGGCTGCACTTATGGCTCAGTGCATAGGGCGCTGGCCACATATACCATGGGTGGTGGGTTCAAGCCCAGCCCAGGCCACCTAAACAACAATGACAATTAAAAAATAAAATAGCCAGGTGTTCTGGCGGGTGCCTGTAGTCCCAGCTACTCAGGAGGCTGAGGCAAGAGAATCGCCTATGCCCAGGAGTTGGAGGTTGCTGTGAGCTGTGACACTAAGGCACTCTACCGAGGGTGATAGTGACACTCTGTCTCTAAAAAAAAAAAAAAAATACTGAAAAGAAAAGAAGAAAAGGTCCAGGCGGTGCCTGTGGCTCAATGGAGTAGGGCACTGGCCCCATATGCCAGAGGTGGCAGGTTCATACCCAGCCCCGGCCAAAAATTGCAAAAAAAAGAAGAAGAAGAAAAGATCCTTGAGACAAACCTAAGAAAACCTTGAATTCACACTCACATCCATTATACAGACATCTACAGATGATGCCACTCAATGAATATGATTAATCCTCTGATTTATTTTGTGCCTTGAGAACCAGATGGGGTAAGTTTTGTGCTATGATATCGTATATACAAGTACAGATACAAGACCTTAAGTAAACAATGTGTGTTGACTGTAACTTAGATATTTTCTTTCTTCCCGTAGCTATACTTCGATTTGCATAACAAAGGACTTGAGTTCTTTCTAAAATACATATTCCCAAAATGTGAAAAAAAAATAAATAAATAAAATAAAATAGGTACTTGCCACCTTCAAACTACAGTGACTATCTCTGGGGAAAGGATGTTAGGACCACAACTGAGGGAGTTTATATGACTATCAACGTAGGTTTGTTTTATTAATCTTTTCTTAAAAATTAAAATCAGAAGGTAACATGGTAATTTTCTTCACATTTGTTTTCTGTTTTTTTCTGACTAGCCAGTATATGAATATAAAGCAACTCTCAGAGTGGTGACAGTATTCACTGAATTAAAGAGGACACAGGCCCTGTCTAGGCACAGGCCCACCTGAGTCAGGAGGTCTCAGAACAAAGCCTTTAAGTGCTCTGGTCCAGAGGAGGTGAAGGCAGCACCAGTTCCACCCCTAGAATCCAGGTGCTGGAGGACCACCCCCCTTCTCCGCTGGTTTACGTTGCTCAAGTAGAAAGAGGACAGGACAGGGCCGGTTCTCTGCATGAAGAACTTACCTCTGTTCTGTCTATGAGGTTGACCTTCTCACTTTCTAGTTTCTGAATACATCTCACTTGCACTTTACACTGTCATCTCGTCCTGAATTCTTTCTAGCACAAAGCCATAGACCCACCTGGACGTTAAGTGCCCTCAGCCCCTGAGAGTCACTTTTCTGTGCCAGTTTTAGTGATTTTTGCACAGATAATCATGACTAACATGACCTAGAGATTATAACAAGACAGTCAAGAGGCTGCTGGATCATTTGTTAGATGCCTCCCTTCTATTTTATATAAATTTGCTGCAATTATACAATACACACACAAGTTATGGGGTTGGCAGGTTGTACTTCCTGGCTCAAATACAAAAGTGAAAACTCAGTCATTATTTGCATTCTCCTGTTTTTGTTTTTCTTTTATTTTACGAAGGAACCCTTTGGAGAACTATCTGACTTGGAACATGACTGGATGCTGGACAGTCAGCTGGACCCTGAAGAGCACTTGTTAGCTATTTCCTAGAACTGTGTGTTTGTTCCTGGGTCATTTACCTGTTCTCAGCTTCTGAGGAAGAAAACAGCTCATCATTGTATCAATTCCCACACAGAAACGGTAGGCAAGACTGGCAAATGTATTTTGGAACATGTGAATCAACACTGTACATTTACATTAAGCCAGTGGTTCTCAACCTGCAGGTTGGACCCCTTTGGACTGTATTAAAGGTTCATGGCATAGGAAGGTTGAGAACCATTGCATTAAGCCCATATGTCAGCATCTAAATGCTTTAAATACACATTTAAATAGGCACTTTTATTTGACCCCTTCCAGGTAATAGGCGTTGGGTTTATCCTGCCTGTAACCTGGTATTCTTGTTTCCTTTCAGTTACACCTGTCTAAATTTTACTAAATAAAATTTACTTAAAAATGTTTCCTCATATATTTTGAGAATTTAATTCTAACAGTGCTGTTGTTCCTTTTATTGTTTCTATAAAACACTTCCTAGAATTCTTCTACATACATAATGTTATATATACTTCTTTAAAAATAGATATTTAAAAGTATTTAATTGCCTATCTTTACTCTGGCATTAATAAATTAATAAATGACTCTTTTAACTTTTATAGGAAACAGACACATAGCGTTAACTTTCTGGGGAAACCTGGGAATCCCAGCCAGGCAGAACGCTTTGAATCTCTTGTTCCCATCTGGTGACATGGGCAAGTTTCACTGAGTTTATTCATGCTTCTGTCTTAAAATTAATGTACTTTCACTGAAAAACTTATATAGGAAACTTAAAAGGCCAAAGAAAAAAATTAAGCAAAACTCAGCCAAAGCATGATCATGAGAAAATTACTGCTAATATTTTATTTTCCTCTACACTTAATACATACCGATTTTTTAAAATTAAAATAGAATGACAGTATACACATTACTTTGTAAACTTCTGGTTAATAATATGCTTTAATTTCCATTATTAAATATTTTTCTATAACAGCATTTGTAGTGATTATATAGCATCACATTATGTGAGAGATAATCTAATCAAACTACTGTTACCAATTCTAGGCAAGAAACACAATATTTCAGGACACCATTATAGATAAATTTTGTGATCATCACTTATTATTTTGTCACAATAAATATCTAGAAGTTAAATGGTTAGAATAAAATATAGAAAACTTAAATATTTGTAATATACCCTGAAACTTTCAACTATAGTGCTTAGGCAAGTAATACACTAAGTAATTTGTTTTTGATGACTTTACAAATATTTAATGATCTATCATGTTTTAAACTGATACCTGAGATGGCTTATGATACCGAATAATTTTCTCACATGCTCATTTGTTCTTTGTATTTCTTCTTTTACAAAGTGTTCATATCCTTGACAACCTCTTAAAAGTAATAAAAATAAAATGTTATTATTTACAAATCAATATAATTATGTTTATTATAATGTTTAATAGATATTATATCTGAGAATGATGGTGGCTTCTTAACACCTTATCTTTCCAGATTATCTCCAAAAGTAGAAAACAATAATATAAATCTGAAAAATAAGGAACCATATTTTTAACATACCAGTCTATAGAATCTTCTCAAACCTAAAATTACCTATAAGAAAAAAGAAAAGGGAAGCTATTCTTTATTCTCCTTCCAGAAGCCTTTGCCTCACCTGCAGGAGGGGCGGGGAAGCCTCTCTGGGAGTTGGTGGAGAGGAGACAAATAAGAGAAGAATGTTTAAGGTCCCACAGGATAGAAGCGAATTAACAAAAACAAAAAAGAGGACTCAGAATCCCTCCCTGCCGCCATCATTGCCACACCCCAAATCCACTAAAGAAACCAGACATTGCCACAAGGACAGAAGAGGGTGCTGTTGAATTAGGAATCTTATAATCTACCCCAAATCCATAAAATTAATAAAAGGAAACTTATTAACTTCAATAAAGCTTCTACATTAAAAACGGTCTGAAAAACAATTATCAGTTCCTTCCCTGTCCATCCAAAAGAAACATGAAACATGAGAAAATTTTTGCCTAAAATTTTAAACTATTCTCAAACAATTGTGAGACATAAAAAAAAAAAATTCGAGACACTGTGATCAAAACCAAAAAAGAAATGAAAAGGATATATATATGTATATTTTGGATTAATGTGAGGGCACAAACAGGTTACAATGTTTGCATTTGTTAGGAAGAATTCCTGTTGTAGACATATTAAGATTGAAATGAGAGTTGACTGAACTCAGGAAAGAAATAAAAAACACATATCTAGAATTAAAAAGCAAAGTAAATGGTATCCATGGAAATAGAATAAAATGTAAACTTAAAGTGTGTTGAATAAACACATGAAAAATAAACAATGAAATTCAACACAATGAAAATGGGGATAGTGAAACAGTGCTTGGAGAGAACAGAGCCGAAACAACACACATAGAATTGGAACCCATGCAGGCAGAAAAGCCAAAACTGTAGAAAATAACAAATGTTTCAAACTGTAATCTAAGAAAACCTTCTAAAAACAAAAGCAGCCATGGATCTATATTTATAGGCCCACTAGATTACTAGGGAAATTGGGCCAGAATGATCAATAGGGCAACCCAATAAAACTCATAGATCTCAAAGGAAAAAAAATCTTTAAAACCTTCAGGTCAAAAGTGAAATAATTTACAAGGCAGAAAAATTAACAAGGCAATAATGAAGCATATTTTTTTAACTTAAGAAAATAAATGTAAAGCAAACAAATTATATTTAAGTTTTTTCTTCACATTTTAAACACCCAGAAACTTAGGGAATTCTTTATATGTGTGTTTATTAAAGAACATCCTGGAGATTGAGTTTCATTCACCAACAGATACTTGTGAAAATGCCAATTGTAGGACAAATGGTGTATTTTTCATGTTTCTACTTACAGAGCTGACGCTACAACAAAGGTAGGGGTGAAGGTGGGAAAATAATAGGTAAATGTGAAAATACTCAATTTCTCATAAAACATACAATACTTGGGGCAGAGAGCAATGATAAGAGGGAAAGCTGTGGTCCTTAAAGCTTCTTTCAATACAAATAAAACAAGAAAATAAAAAATTCTCATCTCAAAAGTGTTTTTGGAAAAAGCTAAGCAAACAAACAAACGAAAACCCAACGAATTTGACCTTTCTGGGCTGTCATCGGAAATTTCCTTAGTTGTTTGTTCATAGGAGTGTAGGTTTTTTTCTAGTATTTAATTTAAAAACCTTTCTAGTCTCTACCCATCATTCAGTTCCAAAGACACATTTTTTAAGGTACTTTTATAACAGTATTCACACTTAGTTCCAAATTTCTCAGTTCATTTGGGACGCTCTATCAAAATACCATAAATTGAGTAGCTTTAATAAGAATGTATTTCTCACAGTTCCGGAGGCTGAACCTGTTCAAGATTACCAGCAGACCTGTGGGTCTGCAGAAGCCATCCTGGCACACATAGGTTCTAGTGCTGTGTCCCTTGTTCCTGCAGTGGCCTGTGCTGAGGGCACTGATCTTATTTGCCAGGGCTCCACTCCCACGACCTAATGACCTCTAAGGTCTCACCTCCAAGTACCATTACATTGGGATTAGGATTTTAAAACATGGATTGAGGAGGCACACACATTTCAGTTCATTATAGATACAATCAGGATGAGTTAGGGCCCTAGAGGCAAAGCCTTGCTCATATGTGTCCCACTAGGCAGGGAAAGAGAGAAAGGATCAAATAGAATAGTTGAACAAATAATGACCAAAATTTGAAGTAAAAAATTAATTGCACATCTAATAATCTCAGTGAATTTGCAGCTGTCTGTACTAAAAGCATTCTACCCACAACACATCACAGTGTGAAACCAGAAGGAACAGAATGCTGAGTGCACGGGTGAGATAGGCCCACTATGTACAAGGTGTCAATATTTACCAGCAAGACTGACAGCTGACTTCTCCTGAGACACACGGGCACGAGGAGGCAGCGGGGCAGCATGTTTAATGCCCTAAAAATGGAATATGAGGAATTCTGTATCCTGAACAGCAGTCCTTAAAAAATGAAGAAGAAATAAATAACTCTCCAAACAAAACTGTTGCTACCAAACCTGCCTTACCGTAAATGCCAAGGAAAGGTGTTTGGGCTGAAGAGGAAGGACAGGTGGCAGTGAGTGCTTACCTGAGGGTGACGAGCTCTAGGAGATGCACAGTGAGCCACAGATGGAGGTGTAGACATAGATAAGCAAGGTGCATAAAGAGGTAAGTGAAGACACAGATGGGCTAAATGAAAACTTTTTCTTTGTCACTCTTCTGAAATAAAGACAATTACATAGCAGTAATTATAGGACTATGGTGATGGACTATTATAGGACTATTATGATGCATTTAGATGGGATTTGGGTGGTAATGATAGCAGAAACTGTTATCAGAACGGGTTTTAAGTGCTACTGAAACTAAGTTGATATTTATCCAAACTATATTCTCTTAGTTAATATGTTAATTAAAATACCCAGGGAAATTACTGAGAAAACAATTTTTTAAATATAGTAAAAGGAAAAATAAGAGAATTAAAATGGTACACTAGGAAATATCTACTTAACCTGAAAGAAGGAGTCATGAAGGACTCAAGTAACAAAAAAAGATAAGAAATATAGTAAACAAACAGCAAAACAACAGACACAGAACATACATTGTTAGTCATTAAATAATCTCCAAGACAAAGACAGAGACTTTCAGAATAGATTTTAAAATAGTCAAACTGTAACTTGTCTACAAAGACCCAACTAGGTTGTAATTAAAACAATGGACAAAGAAACACGTGAAAACATTCACTGAGAGACCTGAAGAGGCTCCACTAACACTAGGAAAAAGAAGAAAAACAAAGTCGGGCATCATTCTTTCTGATTTATAATTATATTACAAAGTTAGAGTAAGCAAACGGTATGATGCCTCATAAAAACAGAAACAAACTAATGAGACAGGGTAGATAACTCAGAAATAGTTCTCAACATACATGTTCAACTAACGTTCTAAAGGGAAACATAGGTCACAGAGGGAAGCAGTAAATGGTACCTGGAGAACTACTGAAAATACAAGTGCAAAAGAATGAAATAGACCCTTACCTTACACATAGATCATGAATATATTTGTGGGGTACAGTGTGTTGATTTTTTATACAATTTGGAGTGTTTACATCAAACTAATCGACATAGCTTTCATCTCATATACTTAATTATTGTGTTAAGACATTTATGCTCTATTCTTGATAAATTTGACTTGTACCCTTGTAATATGCTCCATAGGTGTGGTCCCACCATTTACCCTCCCTATGTCAAACCTCCACCCTCCCCTCCCTTCCCCTCTACGTCTCGCCTTCATCCTGTACTATAGTTGTGATCTATCTTTCATAAGAAAGTGTAAATAATTATAAATTGGTTTCGTAAAAGTACTGAGTACATTGGATACTTTTTCTTCCATTCTTGAGATATTTTACTAAGAAAAGTGCTTCTTTCTTGAAAATAGTTCCTTGTAAATGCAGATGCTGCCAAAAAGTGATGACATGAATAAGGTGTGACTGTGAAGAGAGAGAGATCTTTGTTTCTGGGAAGATATGATCTATAAAAGCCCAGTAAAGAGGCATGATCAAATTTTTCTATAAGTTGGATGTCAGATTACAGCTCTACAGCCTTCCATTTGAAAATGGGCAGGTGATATATTTATGTCAACTAAAAATGGAGTTTCATAGGCACCAAAAAAATTGATTATTTCCCCAGAAATCTTGAAATCTGTTTTCAAATTGAAAAGCAAGACTACATATTTCTCATTGTTCACAGGACTGTTTAGCCAACATATCAAAACGCATAAATCATTTGCCTTCATTTGAGTTTGCCATATTTCGGTTTCATTTGGAGTGCTGTTATGGCTTGAAAACTTGTATTGATAAACTGGTTTTTATCATAAAATGCATTTTTAACACTTTTAAATGAGTGGTTAAATCCACTAAAAATCTAAATCTATAAGCCAGTTTTTATTGTCAAGTTCTGGCACAAGTTTGGTTTTTGATACCATAAATGACTTGATAACATGTTGCAAATTACAAAATCTTTTCAACATTTGGCCCAAACTTAGTCCTCTTACTTCTGAAAAGTAAGTAATGGCACCATAGGCAGCATCAGTGCCTTTAAGGAATTCCTGGAATTGGCAATGATTCGATCTTGGTGATAATTTGCATGTCTTTATCCATTTTTAAAGCTTTTGTGCATAAATTATCCTGATATACTATGTGATGGCACATTGTCAAATATGAGTTTTGGGTAGCAATTGCATCATCTATTAATTTCACAAGTCCCTCTCTTGTACCTACCATCACTGTGGCACGATCCATAACTATACCAGATATATTGACATGGACAAAAAAAAATCACTTTAACTTATTCTTTACTGATTCTATAAATCTCCCGATTTAGATGTACCTTTTAATGTCACGAAAGAAGCCATTTCTTCAGTGAAATTATATTTGTCATCAATACCTCTTAAAAAAAAAGGCAAGTTGAGCTGTATTTGTAGCATAAGTACAATCATCCATCATACAATCATTTATTCTACCTGAGAAGCTTCACACCCACCTGACTTAGGAACCTCACACCCACCTGACTGAGGGAACCTCACACCCACCTGACTGAGGAACCTCACACTCGCCTGACCGAGGGAACCTCACACTCACCTGACTCAGGAACCTCACACTCACCTGACTGAGGGAACCTCACACCCACCTGACTGAGGGAACCTCACACCCACATGACTGAGGGAACCTCACGCCCACCTGACTCAGGTAACCTCACACACACCTGACTGAGGGAACCTCACACTCACCTGACTGAGGAACCTCACACCCACCTGATTGAGGAACCTCATACCCATCTGACTGAGGGAACCTCACACCCACCTGACTGAGGGAACCTCACACCCACCTGACTGGGGGAACCTCACACCCACCTGACTGAGGGAACCTCACACTCACCTGACTCAGGAACCTCACACCCACCTGACTCAGGAACCTCACACTCACCTGACTGAGGGAACCTCACACTCACCTCATTCAGGAACCTCACACCCACCTGACTGAGGTAGACTCACCCCCACCTGACTGAGGGAACCTCACATCCACCTGACTGAGGGAACCTCACACCCACCTGACTCAGGTAACCTCACACCCACCACACCCATCTGACTCAGGTAACCTCACACACAACTGACTGAGGGAACCTCACACTCACCTGACTGAGGGAACCTCACACCCACCTGACTCAGGAACCTCACACCCACCTGACTGAGGTAGACTCACCCCCACCTGACTGAGGGAACCTCACACTCACCTGACTCAGGAACCTCACACCCACCTGACTGAGGGAACCTCACACCCACCTGACTCAGGAACCTCACACTCGCCTGACTTAGGAACCTCACACTCGCCTGACTCAGGAACCTCACACCCGCCTGACTCAGGAACCTCACACCCACCTGACTGAGGGAACCTCACACTCACCTGACTGAGGAACCTCACACCCACCTGACTCAGGAACCTCACACCCACCTGACTGAGGGAACCTCACACCCACCTGACTGAGGAACCTCATAACCATCTGACTGAGGGAAACTCACACCCACCTGACTGAGGGAACCTCACACTCATCTGACTCAGGAACCTCACACCCACCTGACTCAGGAACCTCACACCCACCTGACTGAGGAACCTCACACTCGCCTGACTCAGGAGCCTCACACCCACCTGACTGAGGGAACCTCACACTCACCTCATTCAGGAACCTCACACCCACCTGACTGAGGTAGACTCACCCCCACCTGACTGAGGGATCCTCACACTCACCTGACCCCCACCTGACTCAGGTAACCTCACACACACCCTGGGTGAAGTCCTCTGTCATCATTGTACCTCACAGCAATCCCAGACAACCTCTTGGCTTAAGCGATCCTCCTGCCTTAGGCTCCAGAGTGTCTAGGACTACAGGAGCCTGTCACAACACCTGGCTAGTTTTTCTATTTTCGGTAGAGGTGGGGTCTCACTCTTGCTCAGGCTGTTCTGGAACTCCTGAATCCACCTGCTTGAGCCTCGAAAGTGCTGAGATTACAGGTTTGAGGAGTCACACCACCCCAGCCTCCACACAAACTTTCTACATTATCAGCTCACTCCTGTTTTTCAGAATCTCCTCTCTAATGCTCAGTCAAATTTGCATTTCTTTGAGCACAAATAACTATTTTGACACATTTTCAGCTAATTATAGCAGTTTGTTTGACCACACCTCTACTTTACTTTTAATATAAGGCATCCTCAGCAAATACTAGTGGTTATTCTGGTTTTCCTAAAGTAATGACACTATAGTGACACCTATTTACATTTACAGTTTCTCTTACTTGCCTAAAATGGTCTTTGCAATGTTGATGCTGAAGACCACAATCACCTTGAATGTCTTTACTCTCAAATTATTCACACATATTAATTATATTCAGATTTAAGGCCCGCCTTCTCCTGACCCTCAGCCAGGTTCCTTGAGGCCTGCACTTTCAGCCAAACATCTGCTCTGCACCAAGGGACCTCGGAGACACAAGGCACCTGCCTCATCTCCCTCTAGGGCCCACACGCCCTGCGCAGCTATCAGTGGACACTGAGCACAGTTTAGAAAGTGCTTTCCTCTCTAATTCTTCAGGTGGTGTTTTCAGATCATAACATCCTTGTTTCTAATGAACAATTTTATTTTCAACTATTTTTATCATAAATAATTATCATCATGAGTCAATGTCATATTCTGATTTTTTTCAATGGGAAGAAGTAACAGGAAATTACATGCTTATTACACAACAAGAAGATGTTGGAATTTGTAGGAAGACCAGGTAATGGTCCCTCACATTGCCTGCCCCCATTACCAACTGGAGAAACATGGGCAATTCCTTTAGGGCTTATTTTACAGATACACGCAGAGATGGAAATTGGTTATAGAAAGGATTTTGTGCAGTCTGCCACATTCTTTGGAGGCGCTGTCTCAGCCACTGGCTCACCGGTGCAGTGCACAGTCACAGCACACCCATCCTCCCGCCCCTGTAGGGAACGACCTCGTTCCGTGTCTCTGCCCCAGTGGGCCTCTTCTCTGGATGTCCACACGTGTCCAGCCAGCAGCTCTGTCCTAGTGCAGAGGCAGCCTGATGACCCAGACAGAAGCTTCATTATTGCCTTTGAACCTCTCCTGTGGCCCAGAGCTGGAGAGACCACAGGAGGACCCACTCACACCACCTCCTATCCCACGTGGTTTGTCTGCAATAGTTTGATTAACGCCCCTTTACTGCTGTTTCCTAACAGAGTCACCATTTCTAGCACAGCAGCCAATAAAATGCAAAGTAAATATTTAACCTTTATGACTTGCTAAATTATCTGGATTCTGAGCGACAGCTCCTTTTTGGTGCTCCAGGTGCTCCCCCCCGCCCCCAGCCATAGCTGAGGCTTTCAGGGAAATAAGTGACAGGGATGTGCCTGGGAGGGACTCCAAACAGCTGCAGCCCTCAAGGGGGACCACATGGGTTCTGGGGTTCCAGTGAAGGGCAGTGCTGCCACCGGGCACACATTACTTGATGTCTATGCCATGAAATGCTGGAGCCTGGCACTCAGGGGAGGCTTCAGAGTAAAGATGAGCACCTGCAGGTGGCTGTGGGAGCTGTGGGAATCCACTGCCTGTGGTGGGCTCTGGAGAGCAGGGGCCTCCAGCCAGTCAAAGGGCACCAGCCATGCAGGCCCCGCTGGAGGTTGGGCCACTGCTGGGCCGGGTCACACTCCTTCAGGTGAGCTGTGCTCTGCCAAAGCCCTGCCCTGGCGATGCTCCTGTCCCATCCTGTGTCACCATACTGTTCCCTCCCTGTAGCTGCCATTTCCTTCCCAGTGCAGGGCTGGCCCAGGCAAGTGTTCTCTGCCCACGTGAGTAGGCAGTGGCTGCATCGCCAGCCCTCTGAGCTCCACTCAGCCAAGTCCTTCGTGCCCACTGTGGACTCCAAGTTCATCTTTGCTCTTTT
The DNA here is from genome assembly GCA_963573935.1 of Arctocebus calabarensis. Lineage (NCBI taxonomy): Eukaryota > Metazoa > Chordata > Mammalia > Primates > Lorisidae > Arctocebus > Arctocebus calabarensis. The sequence continues at coordinate 58,002 of CAUYON010172294.1, forward strand.
GAGGATTTTCAAGGCCCTCTGCTACTGGCCACATCAAAAGCTGGTTTAAAACAACATGCACTTCTACAGCTTTTTCACCCAAATAACCCAGCCTTTAACAGGTGCCTCCCGTTTGCTATTTATCACACAAATCCAGCATGAATCATTGGTGATTTCCATGCAGAGAGAGAAGGAGTTTGGTGATTTAGGGGTGGGGATTGATAAGAAATTCCAGGCAGTTGACACCCTGGTCAAGCTCGAATTCCACACCTACTCTCGTCAGGCATGGGGTCAGCCTTCCTGGAAGCTCTCGTGGCTAGAAAATCTCCAGGGACTACAAGGAGGAAATGCTCTGTGCTGGGAAGATGTCCAAGACAGCGTTTTCTGGGAACCAACGCCCGCCTCGGTCCTATTTTTGAAAGCAGAAATGGCTCTTTGGAGAGACAAACACCAGGGGGTTGAGTGCGTCTTTCTACCCCTGGGTCTGAGGTGGTGGAGAGAGAGAAAGGAGAGGCGAGAAGAGGGACCTGCTGCCCGCAGGGCCAGTGACAGTGCCCAGCACCATTGCTTCATGTCCACAGGTCCGGTGTTCACACCCCATCCCGCTGGCCCAGCGCAAAATGGCTCATGGCAGTGATGTTATAGAGAAAGCAAGCTGAGCTCTCCCAGTCAGTGTGGCCTCCAAAGGCCTCGCTCTGGAGATGCTGTCACCGTCTCTGATGTGTGCTCTGGGGCATGAGCTTGAGCTGTGGCAGGTGTCCCCTGCAGAGAGATTGTTCTGGGAAACTGCTGTGGTGCTAAGGGAAAAATTAAAATATTTATATAGAATTCAAAAATTATATTACACTTATTTGCAAAACAGTATTGGAGGTATAAATAGGCATTGTACATACAATACATATAATATAAATACCAATGTAGCCCTCATTTTAGACATATATACATAGTTAAAACAAGGAAAGAAAGCAAGTTAGAGATAGAAAAACAGGAAGCTACTTGTTCAGTGGCAGGGAAAACCTTTACACCTCTGGGCTGCTTTATTTTGGGCTTCGTTGTCTGTTGTCTGGACCATTCCGATGCCCAGCTCAATACTAGTTCCTTTTCTCGGGCTGTCTTTCTGAACTCACCCTCAATGTGACTCTGTAGGTTCCAGGACCCGATGGTATCTCATTTTCTATGGGGTAGGACTGCGTGGCCCGTTCTGAGGGAACAGCCAGCTGGACACAGCGTCTCGATTCTTGTTCTCGGACGGACGCACTTGCGTCCCTGCGGTTACCTGAACGCAACACGTCCTCGCCCTTCCTGCTGCACCTGGTCAAGTGGTTCAGTGTCCTTACCTAGACTCCCAGAGCCTTTCTGTAAAAGGCTTAAAACCTGGCCTTTTCCTAACAGGTGTCCTAGAGCACCCCTGAGCACCCCAGAGGGAGGGACACTTCTTGCTCCTGGGTAGTCGTGGGCTCAGCAGCATCTGACCCAGCCTGGGATGAGTAACGTGGATGGGAAGACAGAGACAGAAAGCAAGAGCAACGGAGGACAAAGGCTGGCAGAGGTCATCAGTGACCTGGGATATGTTTGTTGTTTCTAGAAGGAAATGCCCTTTAAACCTTTCCTGGCTCTGAATTCTAGGATGGACGCATGACCCAGCTCTGTGTTCACAGATACTCGAGAGTCTCCCTCAACAGCAGGTTGGCAGGTCACAAATGTCCTGCAGATGTCTCGCTTAGCTGCAGCCCTTAAATCTAAAGCATGTGCCAGCCAGCAACTCAGTGATGGCCTTTCTGCAGGGAGGCAAACTAATGCTGTCAAAATTGGTTTCTTTCTGATTTCAGCTGACAGCAGTTTGAGCATAAAGTGACTAGAGAAACCAGTTCCTGGCCTGGCCCTGCAGCCCTCCTGAGAAGCCCACCTCCGCTCGCCCTTTGCTAAGGGGGAAATCGAGTCCCTTCAAGTCCAGCAGCTGGTCAGGTGCCTTAGGAAACTTTTACTCCCTGTTGCTGGCTAAAAAGGGGACCACACTTCAGGAGCCGTCAGGTCAGTCTGGCAGCAGGCCTCCCAGGAGGCAGAGGCAGAAACTGTGCTTCTTCAAGGAAATTATTAAATCCTGGACTTGTTTATTTATTTTTTAAAATGAAACAGTATAAAGTTTCCTTTCGACATTTTAAATAATTTCTTGTTTTACTGACAAATCAAAGAGGATGGGCAGGTTGTCCACCTTCCTGCACCTGGATCAGCGGGGTGTGTTAGATACGCTTCTCACCCACCTGGGGGCCAGAGCCAAGCTCTTTGTCTCTGAACAGCAGTGGCTGCAGATGGGTGATTATTTATTTAATTCTACTATTTGTTCTAAAAATAACTGAATAACAGAATAGAGCAAGTAAAATAGTCACATGCTAGGTGCCACAAGCCTTCATTTTAATCAAATTGAGTGGGGTTTGGGGTAAATAATTAACATAAAATATTTTAATTAATATTAAATAAATTAATAAATAAATTAAATATTTAAAATATTTTAATTAATATTAAATTAATTAATTAACATTAAATATTTAAATATATTGAGTGCTCTACTTTGCTTTGGCAAAGGACAGTCTAAATGCTGGCTGTGACAAAAGTCAATATAAAAAAGTATAAATTCTTGGAAACAAAAGGCTGTACAGCTCTGAGTGGCATGGTGTTAGGGTGTGTGTCACTGTCTTACTCAGCCAGTGCCCATTACTAACATGGGAGGCACAATGTACCCAAAACTCATACAATGCTGAAAAGTGTCTCCTGGGTCAGTTGCTTTGGGTTCCTCTTTCTTTTGCTCTCTGACTGTTTCTGTGCGATTCTTTGAGCTCTGCAGGGGCTCTGGAGACCCGATTGCAGGGCCACCTGCCATGCATGTAACTGCTCCACCTTTGTCATTTTGTGTCTCTGTAAATGCTGAGAATTTTGTTTAAAAGCAAATGGGAAGACTTCTGACCTACACTACCATTTGTTCACAAGTGGGCAAGGACACGGGGTGACACAGGAGGTGTGAGTCCCCCCCACCCGTCTGTCGCTCACAGCTGCACTCTGGGAGCTCCCACCCACCTGTGGATCGGGTTAAATTACCTCCTGCACAATGCTTTGTGTTTCCTAAACTTTTCTTTAAAACTTCAATTTCTACTCCACACAAAAGAAACATTATTTTGTGATTTCTATGAGATCGTTGATTGAGATCTTCTCATTTAGCATCACACAAAATTCTCAGACACAGAACCTTACAGGAAATATGACCTCTTCATACAGGTCCATCTCCCTTCCATAACTGTCAATTGCCCCAGTCACTGTTTCCAGCATATTCAAAGAGAGTGAATTATTTATACAGGTGGTTACTGAAAATGAAACACCCTTCAAAACTAAACTAAAAAAATTGTAAATCAGAAGAGCTTGGAGGATTCACATGCCCAAATATCATAGGGTCATTCTCTTTCCACAGACTGGCTTTTGATGCTGTTTTCACTACGACGTACAAAGCAAGGTTCCTAGGATGCCTCAGCACATTCGACATGCCTCAGGAATTTCTAAACTAACCAGTCCTCAAAAAGCAGTGATTCAGATAAAAAGGTTTGCCCACATTCGTTACAAGTTGCAACATAACTTCAATTGGAACAGTTTTCCTCCACATTAACTATTTTATGCATTGAATTTGTATTCTTAAAGCAAAAATAATTCAATTTATCTCCCATGTTGTATGTGGGTGGTGGTGGTTGAGGGGCATCACTTTCCCATGACAGAAAGCACGCACAGGCCCGGCACCCACGTGCAGCCCCACCCCTGCCCACGTCGGCACCGAGCTCAGTTCTCCCCTCACAGCTGCCTCCAGCTTCTAGACACTCCACGAGAAGCCCACACACCTGCAGATGCCACAGGGAGGCTCCTTTCTTGCCAAGGTCCCCACTCAGCGCTGGCCGGCAGAGGACTCACCCCGACATGTCACTCAGGGCCCCCACAGAGAAGAATGACTCAAGGAGGTGCCCTGGCCTCCAGCTGCTTCCTCTGTAGCCAGGCCCAGGCTGTGAGACTTGGGCAAGAGTGTGGTGCCCTCCAGGGCTGACCAGAACCCCACTGCCTCAAGCCCCCGCCCAGGTGATGGTAACTGCTCCTCATGCCAGATGCTTTGGATCCATCTCTGATTTTTCCTTTCTTTCATTCCCTGAACCTCACTCTTCAGGAAACCCCAAGGGCTCTACTGTCAGGTACATGGTATGAGTTCCTGAGGCCATCACAGTGGCTGGTGGCCTGAGTCACCTCACCTGTCCTGGACTCCTGCAGGTGCCTCTGAACCCAGCTGGTCCACTCAAAAAGCCTCAGAACGTGTCACTTCTTGGCTCCAAACCCTGAAAGTCTCCCTGATTCTGGGTAAAAGCTGCTGACACATCCCAGGTTCTGGGAAGATCGCCCTTGTGGTCCCCTTGTGCCACTGTCTCTCTGGCTCTTCCTGTTCCCCTGAGAGGGCTGGCCCTCTCCCTGCTTCCCAGCTGCCCCCAGTGATATCTTTGCAAGGACACGCTGGCCACGGCCACCACTGGCACTTTTGTTCTCCTCTCACCTTTAAAATTAAGCAGCAAGTAAACAAAAGGTGACGGCCACCTTCCGACACAACGTGACTGCCTATGGAGTTCGCTGGTTCTTGCCGTCCTCCATGGGAACATGCTCTGGGGCCGGCTTTGGGCAATGATGAATCTCAGATAGTTGCCTTATATGTACTCAATACATTTTTGTGGAAGGAATAAAAAAATTTTCACAATAAGCAAATGACATTAGTTTCCCTTTGGCAAATGCGAAAAGGGTTCCCAGCACCACTCCCAGCCCATTCTGCTCTGGCTGCCAGACAGACAGAAATGCTGGCCCCGTGATGTGAGCTGGTGTGAGGGACAGAAGACACATTTAGGCAGTGGGTCCCAGCTCTCCATCCACCAGGCAGCTCAGGAACTCAGCTGCCCTCTCTCACCGATTCCCGCCCAAACCCATTTACCAATAGCCCAGTTGAACCTGCTGGGAGAGTGGTTTGGCTGCCACAATAAGATGTATTCCTAAATCAAATGTGCACAGATGCTCGATGGCCAGGGGCTGGACTATGCCCCACTTCCCTGCGTAATGGATTGCTGAGTGTTGGTGGTGTCTGATTTCCACATCAATATGTTAGGCATTTCCCATGAAGTGTTTCAGGATATGAGAATGTGTACATGTCACACAGGTCTTGTTTCAAAAACTTAAACCTCACAAAAGTTTCTTATTCTATACCAGATGGTAGTGTGTGATCCACTTTTCGGTCGAACAAGGCGCTGCTGTCCAAGTGAGTGCCCAGCTCACTGACTCCTGACTCTTGTGCGGGGATTTCAGCCCAGGAAGACTTTGGGGGCCTTCCCCACACGCTGCACCTCTGCCGTGGTGCTCACAGGGCATCTCCAGGACACAGCTATTGAGGTTTCTCATGTGAAAAGTAGAAGCAATGTCTATCATGTCCTATGTCTGGCACGAGGTGAGCACACGCGTGTGCCCCTTCCCTACACTGGCCAGTCTGCCGTCTCCCCAGGTGGCGGCACCGCTCCCCTGAGTTCCCACCTCACTGTGTGAAGGGGCTGTGGGAGTGCAGCTCACGTGAAAGTAGCATTTTGTCCAACAGGGCACAGCCAGGCTCATCAGCTAATTTTCAGGGGAAGGCTTCGTGTTGGGCTGCTCCTGGATGTGGGCAGGTGTGCTGGTCCTCAGAAGCCCATGTCTGTCTCTCTGGCCTTCAGGGGACCCACAGCCGCCAATGCTCTGCTTCAATCTGTTTCCCTCCGGCCTCACTGGGGCCCCTGTGGCATCCGATTAAAATCCTTCTGCAAATGTTGAAGATTTATCACATTTTTTATGCAATTCAGCAAAACCTCATTGATGGCCTGTGCTCCCAGGGAAGATGGTAATGTCCCTGCCTGGAGAGGGAGGACGCATGGTCTGCATGCGCCTGTGAAGACCGCAGTGTCACACTGACACCTGAGACCAGCCCTGCACAGCGGTGCTGCCAGAAGGTGCTGTAGCCGCCTCTTCCTCTGCCCTGGTGTACTCCTTCTGACTGAGACAAACCAGGAATCTCAGGGTGCTTAAGCGAAGTTTGTTTCTAAATGTATATGACATAAAAAGTTTTAGCAAACAGATGAATCCAATTTTAAGATTTACCCATTGTTTAATGTTACGTATGCTATTATGCCTTGGTGCTTATAAAATCGTGAAAATAATTTGTGTGTGTGTGTGTGTGTGAATCTGACTAATAATATATGCTGTAAGTGCCATGCGTACATAATTTTTGCTTTACTAAAATTTAATTTAGGGCACTATTGGCAGTTTTGTTCAGCTGCTGGACAGTCTTAGCAGGAGCGTGGCAATGCCCCACAGGCCTGCACCCCCCACTCCGGCCCCTTTTCCACAAGGCCCTGGGGGTGCTCACTCTGGTCTACAGGCAGAGTGAGGACCACATCGCCTTCGCCTGGCATTTATGAATGTTCCCATCAGTGGGGCACTACATTTTTTTCCCCCGGAAAGAAAGTTTAACCCTCACTTTCTCCAAATCCCTTTTTCTACATTAGCAGGTCAGAGATGCTATATAACCCTGTCGAGGAAGGGCTCCCCTCCCCACAGTCCTAGGGTGGGGGGAGTTCCTTCCCATGCTTCCTAGGGAGGGGACTATCCTCTCCTCTGCTGTCCTTCAGAATCCCACCCAGACTGACCCAGCTGTAGTCTGGACAGTGGCCTCTCACCTCCACTCCAGGTGAACCTTTTGCCCTTGGCAGGTTGGACTTCACCATTCTAACACTGAGTGATTTCTATAGTGACTTACCATTTAATCAACATGCCATCCTTTTTTCTTTTCTAAGTATACGGGTTGGTTTTGTTCTGACTTGTACTGATCCTTTGGTTCCCATCCTCATTTTTGCCTAAGTTGTGTAGCCATCCAGTGTGGGCTGGATGGGGAAGTGTTACATATCCTAGAAAATAACATGTCGTCAGTATTTGCTGTGATTTTGAAATCTTGTATAAAGTCATAAAATTTTTGTTTGTTTCAGATTTATACTAAGAGGTATAAGGATTTAAATGACCTTGTGTATATTTCCTTACTCTGTTAGTTTTCACTTTATATCGTGGGGCTGAAGGTATCAGGTGCATTGGGGGTATGTTGTTCTATCCGCTCATTATCAATGTGCAGTTTTCAGCATTCATTGCCTCTGTTTATTGTTTGTTCCTCTAAATTTTATTTGAACTTAGATTAATTTTGTTGCAGCAGATTTCCTTCTGTGAATCTATAGTTAGTATTTCTGGTCCCATTTTTTTTTTCAACTTGAAAGTGTGGCTTTGCTGTTAATGATTTGGCATTTTAGCAGGGGAGGTTAATCCCTCCACATTTGGTAAGAAAAAATAATACATTTGAATTTACTTCTATCACATGGTTTTGAATTTTGTATTTGCAATACTTTTTTTCTCCATTCCCTTTTTCCTTTTCCAGTTTTAGTTTTGATTGATATTTTTTCCCTCTTTCTTTTCTATGATGGTTTCTGGGTTTTTCTATCTATTTACCTTTCTTTACTGTCATAAGTTTTTAAAAAATTTCTTAATTATCAAGAAATAACTTTAAGCAAATAGATCAGTTTTCTCCCAATGCTATAATTGTAATGTCTTATATCTGTCTTCTTACTGTTGTGATTAATCTTTGTATTAATTCCTGAGATACTGATGTTCAAATCTTCAAAGCATACATTTATCTTTTTAATTCAATCAGTTTTTGCTTCATATCTTTTGTAACTTTGTATTGGGTGCCTACATGCTTATGACTCATTATTAAGGAATTTGCGCTCTGCCTCACCCAGCACTTCCCTTGTCCATCTCAGCAGCCATCACTGCACCTGCTACAACTTCTTGATAAGTAGTTTTTGTGGTATGTATTTGTCCATCTCAAACCTATCTGTATCTTTATTTTAGAAGTGTGTTTCTTTTTTTAATATTTATTTATTTATGTATTTTTTTGAGACAGAGTCTCACTATGTCACCCTCTGTAGAGTGCAGTGCTGTCACAGCTCACAGCAACCTCAGACTCTTGGGCTTAAGCAATTCTCTTGCCTCAGCCTCCCAAGTAGCTGGGGCTAAAGGCGCCCGCCATAACACCCAGCTATTTGTTGTTGTTGTTGTTGTTGTCGTTGTCATTGTTGTTTTTGGCAGGCCCAGGCTGGTTTTGAACCCGCCAGTCCTGATGTATGTGGTCGGCACCCTAACCACTGGGCTATGGGCACCAATCCAGAAGTGTGTTTCTTTTCAAAACACACATATTTGAGGTTTGCTTTTTCATCTACTTTGACAGTTCCTTCTTTAACTACAGTGTTTATTCATATATAATCAGTGATTCATCTATAATTTAATCAAGTCCACCACCAGGCTATTTGCTTTCCATCTCACTCATCTTTTTTTCTTTTCTTTTCCTTTTTTTTTTGACACAGAGTCTTACTCTGTTGCCTTTGGTAGAACGCCATGGCATCACAGCTCAAAACAACCTCAAAATCTTGGGCTTAAGTTATTCTCTTGTCTCAGTCTCCCAAGTAGCTGGGAGTACAGGTGTCCACCACAACACCTGGCTATTTTTTGTTGCAGTTGTCATTGTTGTTCAGCTGGCCCAGGCCAGGTTCAAAGCCACTAGCCTGGGTGTATGGGCCGACGCTCTAAGCACTGTGGCTACGGGTGCTGAACCATCTTTTTTTTTTATTTTCTCTGTCCTTCCTTTCTTATTTTCTTCTGGATTATTGTAGTTTTGTTTGTTTTCATATTTAATTTGTACTTTGTATTTTTTTAAACTATGATTTTGTTTTGTTTTTCTTTTTAGTAGATCCTCTAGGAATTAAAATATTCATATTTAAATTACACATAAAACCTTACCTGCCCTCCTTTCATCCTTCGTGCCACTGTCATCATAGATGTTTTTATACATGTCTTGTAATTGCCGTTATTATTTTCATTTTCAACTTTAAGTTTCCTTTCATAAGCATCACAATTAAAAAAATTCTGCCCACATATTATTTTTGGCATTCTTCAATCTTTTCTGTAGATTTGAATTTCTGATTTTTATCACTTTTTCCTTCATTTTGAAAAACTTTCTTTAGTGCTTACAGTGGCAGGGTCTAATGGCCATATATATATTCACTTTGGTTGAATTGAAACACACTTTTCTCCCTTCTGTTTTGAAGGATGGGAGAAAGGCTTCAAGAAGCAGCCCCTGGACTAGGCAGGGCTGCCCAGCCACCCGGGAAGCAGGTCCAGCTTCTGACTTGCGTCCAGCTTCCACAGTGTACTTCAAGTTAGCAAAGACCAGAAGTGGCCAGATCACAGGTTAACTGTAGACACACTGCAAATGAATGATGCTTCCTCAGGGGTGGACGGCACATCCAGCCTGGGGAGACCCTGGCACTGGTCTGGAACCCACAGGTTCTCGGGCACACATGGTCCTCACACCCTCAAATGGACAATGTTTTCCTAGCCACAGCTGGGTCCCAGACCTCCATGTGGCTTCCTGTGGCTGTGTGCTTGGGGCTCAACTCACAACCCACCCCCTGCTATAGCCAAGCTTCCTTCCCTGGCACCTGTCTCGCTTGAACCCTGATGCATTGACCCCCAGGCCTAAAAGATGGTTGTGACCTAGAAGAGAAGCCTGCCCTCATTTGGCCCTGAGGGTTTTCTGAATGCCGTGTCTGAGGAAAGCACCCCCAGGCCTGGCTCCCTGTGAAGGAGAAAAAGAAAAAAGAAAGAAAAACACTTCCCCCTTCCTTCTGTTCTGTTGAAAGGCACCGCCCTGGCTCAGATCCACCCCAGTAGACACGATATGAACCAGAGCTCCTCTGAGGTTAAAATATGTAAACACTTAACAATTGGTTTGTCACAGTAACTGCATCAGATTGGAAAATCCACCTGCTTCTGTCAGTGTTTGTAACCCGCATTGTTTCACTCACGAAGCAGGCGTCAGAGAGCAAGTTCTAATCCCAGATCTGTCTCATTTCCCTAAGACTCGTCTCGTTCCCCTGGAGTCATTTTCACCTGGATATGAAAGAGGCAGTTAACATAGATTGTACATTGGCAAAGCAGTCCTGTCCAATTTGTCTTCTTTTCTCACTGACACCCCAAATTTTGGGAGGTCAGAAAAAGGGAAGGAAAGAAGATGTGAGGCAGAGGACCTGACTGCTCCCAACCATGAGTCCTGTTGGCGCCCATCAAGTAATACAGTCCCCTCCCTGCACCCCTTATCTTCTTTCTTGTTGAAGAAGTCCACCCACATATATTTCTCCTGCAACCGAAACTGAATCAAGAGGTGTCCCTGGAGCCGGGACTACACAACCCCAATTGTGAAACTAATTCTCAGCTGGAGACCATCTCACCAAGACGCACCTGTGCTTTCCCACCATGCTCTTTCTGTGCCAGAAACTTGTGGTCATGTTTTTCTTAAAGACACAGCTGCTAAGCATATAGGAATCTAATTCCAAACCTAGTTTCATGCTTTTTTCCACTATCCCAGGTGGCCAAGGTAGAGCGTGGGACCTGGAAACTAAAAGAAAGATTTGGGGCCAGGGGACACTGGGACATTTCTGTAGTATCAATGTGTGTGATATGATGTGAGCGTTGGTATGTGTGGTGTAAAGCAGGGGTTCACATGTGTGATATAACGTATTAATACACAGAGTGTCCATAAAGGTCATATGCAATGTAAAAATAGTTGTAACTTTTGGAGTTGTCAAAATATTCTAAAGTCGATTACAAAGTTACAACTACTTTAAATTGCACATAACCTTTATGGACACACTGTGTAATGTAAGTGTTAAAGTCCAGGTGTGGTGGTTCATATCCATAATCTCAACACTTTGGGAGAACACTGTGGGAGAGTTTCCTGAGGCCAGGGGTTTGAGATCAGCCTGAGCAAGGGTGAGACCCGATCTCTAAAAGAAAACAGAAAAAAATTAGCTGGGTATTGTGGCGTGCACCTGTAGTCCCATCTATTTAGAGACTGAGGTAAGAGGATCACTTGAGCCTAGTGGTTTAGGGCTGCTATGAGCTGTGATAACTCCACAGCACTCAAGTATGGGTGAGACTCTGTCTCAAAAAAAAAAATAGTAAATGTTAATATGTATGAAATGTGTTAATATTTGTAATATAACTGTTAATATATGTGATATAATATATTAATATATGTAATATAATTTAAGTATGTGTAATAGAATATATTAATATGTGTGATATATTAATATATGTGATATAATGCAACTACTAATATGTTTGATATAATTATTAACATATGTAATATAATGTATCAGTGTGTAACATAGTGTGAGTGTTAATAAGTGATATATTAATGTGGGTGAGATGCATTAATATAGGTGACATAGTATGAGTACTGAGTATTAATAAGAGTAATGGGAATATTAATATGTGTCATATAAGTATTAACATGTGTAAAATAGTGCAGTAATATATGTGGCATAGTGTGAGTTTGAATGTATAATATAATGTATTAATAATGTATATACAATGTGTATAGTCCAGTTTATTAATATACATACATAATGTGAGCATTAGTATATGTAATATAATGTGAGTATTAATCCATGTGAAGTAATACAAGCCGTAATATGTGTGGCGTAGTATGAGTATTAATGTGTCATACTCAGTGACTCCTCCCTCCACCCATGGTCACTTTTTGGGAAACTGGATCCAACTGCCTGCTCAGATGGGGGGCCCTGGGAGTGGAGACAGGTGTGGCCCCTGGAGACCCAAAGATCCAGGGCCATACGGGAGGTCCCTGAGCCAAGAGGGAGCAGACGTGTGGAGGCCACGTCCGAGGGCAGGTGTGGAGGGGTGGGTGAGCCTGGGTGTGCCAGGAGGAGGGCACAGCCTTGTCCCAGATGTCACCGACTGGTGGGGGAGGGCGCCTGGCAGGACACCCTGGCTCGAGCCACCCTGAGGTCCTGGCATGTCACGGTGAGTGTGTCATCCATGCTCCATCTCCCTGTGTCACACCTCACTCATTTATGCATGTGGACAACAACTTTCCACGACTCGGTTTTTATGCTTAATGCTACTTACTCAAAGCATCATGGCTCCTGGTTGAATCATCAGGTCCTGCAGGGTTTGAATGTTGGCAGCATAAGGTAAATAGGTGCTTCTCCACACAACCAGGGGCTCTTTTTGGAGGTGAGCTCCCACCACCCTGCCAGGTGCTGGTGCAGCAGGCAGAGGGCCTGGGCCCTGAGCGCAGGAAGCCTTTCTGTCCATCTCACTTGTTCAGGAGAAGAAACTGCCCCTCTTGGCTCCTCATCAGTGGGCAGATGGGGCTGGCCTAGGACCCTGCACCCCAAGCCCATTCCTGTAGACATGCCTGTCACGGAAAACCTTAAAGGTCAAAGTTACATGGAGAAAAATTCTAAGGAACCCCCTAGTGTCAAGTCAGTTTCTAAAAGACTTGATCCACTTAGCGTCACCCATCTCAGCGCAAACCGGCCTCTGTCTCCACTGAGAGCACGTCTGGGAGGTGCAAGTGAACTCGAGAAATGTGAGGTGACGTCACAGTCTGTGGGTGACACCGCCTGGTGGCCCTGTACAACATCTACAGAAACCCCTGCCATTCTGGTTCAGGGACGTCATGGTCAGACCATGTGAGGGAACTGGCTCGGCCACTGAGGACTCTGACTGGCACTCCAGGAGACAAGAAACCAGATGCCAAATGAAAAAGCATCCATGAGAAATAAAACGCCAAGTCCTTAGATGAAATCTCTTCTCATTAGTGTAAGTGACATGCTGGCCATTGGATTTTGATAAAAATGGTCTAAGGGAGGTCATTTTAGATGAGTCCAGTGGATTTATCACCTCATCTGTGGAGTTTCGGGCTAATGAAGTGACAGCACAAACCGAGACTCAGGTGTCTCCATGGATAAGGCCACCACCGGGAAAAAGAGGTCCCGGTCCTCAACACAGGACACTTGCTTCTAGAGATTGTCTTAAAATAACTCCTCACAGAATGAAGTCAGATGCTGGTGAAGGATTAACTGTGGAACTGCTCACTAGGAGAGGGCCTCCGAGTGTGGTCCGCTCTGCTGAGCACCAGGGACATCCAGGGGAAGGTTGCTACCCCAGAGGCCCTGCAGGCTCCTCAGGAGCTTCACTTGTGTGGCCCCACAGTCACCACACAGGTGAAAACATGGAGAATGTCCCGGTGAGGCTGCAGAGCCCTGGAGAATCAGAAATAACCCCTTCCCAGAAAGACGGGCTCCTGGGGATATCACAGCTAGCTGAGTGAGGGTCCACTCATCCCAGGGACAGGTCCTGGCTGCCTGCCAAGCATGGGAGGGTGGGGCTCCTGGCTGGCCGGGGACATAGCACTCACACCTGTCCTAGGTAACTTGTGCCTTCTCTGGCCCTTCGCTTTTCATTTATAAATGTAACTGTGGTAGGTACTTAACACAGACGATCTGAGGGCATGAGGTGCTTTTAAAATGTGAAATACAGTGTGTAACATGCAAAGAGCACACAGGAAGATTGACCTAAAGAAATGAATAACTACAAAGAAGCAAAGACCCATTTGGAGTCTGGTCTTAAGACTGTGACTCTGTGTACTTCAGTGGTGACCGGGGATTGGTTAAAATAAAACATAATCAAAGGAATTATTTGGTAAAAGTACTCATTTTATGGGTACTAATCTGGAGTTGGTGGGAGGGGCTAGCAGGATCTATTTGTAATTATCCAGAGGGAGCAGGGTCCAGTCTCCTGTGGTGCCCTGGGACAAAGGTCAGGTGGGTGCAGGGTGGGTTGGGGTGTCCCCTGTGTTGAAAGAGGGCTGCTCCCAGATGACAGACTCACTCTGGGCTCCTGACTTGCCACAAAGACACAATGTCAGGTCCTCACCCTCAAGCCATGCGTCCACTTCTCAGAAAGTGCCCAGAACTGCCCAAAAGTATTCTGCCTGGCATCTGAATTTGGCTGGGTGGCGCCTGAGGCTCAAGAAAGAAAACACAGAGTGTAAGCGCACAGCAGGGACCATGCACAGGGCTGTGCTGCTGGGCCTGGTGGGATCACAGACTGGGGGCAAGGAGGCTTTGCAGTAATTTCTTTGCACAGAAATGATTTATCCTGAAGACCACAGTGGGGGGTGTGAAGACTGTAGCTCATTTTCACTTAGATGTTCACTCATCTCAGTTCTAGTAACTAGTACACTATTTTTATCTTTTATACAAGCTTTAATCTTAAATAATAAAACTGTCATTCCATATCTGAAGGGGTTTTAGCCTCTTCAAGTTACATCATGTTGGTTTTTGCTTAAGAAACTCTACCCTAGTTCCCCTCTGCACATTGGGGGTTGCTCCAATATCTTCAGTGAATACCTCTTACTCCTGGAAAAGATTATCACATTTTAAAGCATGAAATACTTGACGCCCAAATACTTGAAGGAGATGAAATCTCCCTCTCTCTCTCTGCCCCGCCATCTGCAGCACCCACACGTACCCATGAGTGTGGGCAGGTTGGCTCTCAGGCTTAGCCCCCTTCTTCACGTGGAGCAATTCACCCTTTTCTCAGTCTGTGTGGAGTGGGGGGCTGTGCGGGTCTCCAGGGTCTCACAGGAGGTCATCAGCTTGCTAGCTGACTTGCTCTCTGTAAGGCCCAAGTGCTGAGGACATTTCAAATTGACAGAATTTGGGGCCTGTTTTATAAGAGAGAATAGTTAAGCATATCACAATATAGAAAAAGTTTCAAAAAAAGAAGTTTAAAATGACACGATTAAGTCATCATTTAGAAAAAGAGAAAAATATACATTAAGAAATGGCCGATAAGACCATGCATCCTGGTACTAAGAGTCAGCGTCTGGTTTCTCCTGCCTCCAGAACACCTGTGTTTCCATGGACACCGGCTCTAATTCTCAACACCCTGATGCTAACTCTATCCAGACTGGCCTGAGGTCTTCCTCACTCACCTCTTCTTCACACATAATTTTATTCTTTGAGAACTTTGGAGTAATTGTTGATTTCTTTATTTTCCCACACCCCAAATTCCTGGGATCACTCCTGTGTGTCCAGAATCTTCTTGTGCCACATCGGCCATGAAGGCCCAAGTCAGCTGGATCTCTCTGAGGGACGCTACAGCAGCCCATACTTTAGCTGGCCCTTGTCCTGCTCCCTCCTGTGAGACCAGTTACTTGTCAATGTGCGGCAGCTGGGAGGACAGCGGTTTGCAGCCTTCACTTGGCAGCCCTGGTACGTAAACAGTGCTTGCTCATTGCAGGCTGTGTGGGCAAACGACCAAACAGAAATCAGTGTGCCCTGGTGCTAACACCAGCCTTTTATCTGGGATAGATTTTTAGTACTTTATTTCCTCCTTTAAAACCAGCTCTGGTTTATTTTTATTTATTTGGGGTGGGAACTATCTTCTTAAAATTTTTTTGAAGTTTTATTTATTTATTTGCTTCTTTCAGTATGTTACTGGGGTACAAACTTTTGGTTACAGCCATTGCTTTTGTATAGTTTAATTGTGTCTGTCTCCCACTCCCCCACCATGTGCACCTGCAACACTTTGTAATATCTTGTAAAAGAACGCTACATCCATTCTCCTTTCCCCGAGAATTTGACTCCTAATTTTCACATTTATTCCACAGGATGGGCCTCTGTTTGGGATCCTAATTCCTGTAAAATCACATGGATTGCCAAGCCGTGTCTGGGAAGGGTCAGTTTGTCCTGCAGTCAGAGGGCTTGGTGTCCCCCGGGCATCATGGACACTGTTCCCGAGGGTGGAGGGCATGAGGCAGGAAGGTGACAAGGACAGCCTGGTGAAGCAGATAGAGAAGGTGATTGCATGGTGTGGCTGCAGCTGAGGAGCTGCCTCTTATTTTCACAAAAGGAAGCTGCGGGGACTAGAGCGGGAAGGAGGAACACAAGCTTGTCACGTGCTGACTTTCAGGAACTTGATCCGCCTGCCACAGCTGGGACATACCAAACTGCTACTCACGTCACCTCCACCTAATGCCTCTGGTCAGGCTTTATAGGGATGTATGGGGATAGTGATATTTTAAGAAGAAAGCTGCAGAATTTTGCATGCCCCACTGCTTGCAGGGATGTAGCACGATGGGTCTGTGTGGTCCTGACAACTGAGCTTCAGCACTGCACAGTGGGGCAGGAAAGACCCCTCCAGCCCCCCAGCCCTGCTCTTGCCCTAGAGCCTGCAGAGTGGGCTCCAGGCACCTCTCCCTGGGCTTCTGGTGGGTTTGGACCCTGTGTGGCCTGGCTGCATCCAGGGAGCAGCGGGGCTGGACACTGACTGGCCAGGTCACCCACTGTGGGCTGCAGTGGCTGGACATGTCCTCTTTAGAAGCTGCAGCCCCAAGTGGTCCTTGGCTTCCAGCTCTCCCCTCAATTTTTGGCTCTAGAAATTGACCCCTGACCCCTTGGGCCGAGGTGGAGTGGCGTTCCCACTGTTGGGGGGTGCCCCATCCATGTGGTCCATGTTCTCTAAAAACTGCATGACCCAAAATTGTATATTGCTTTGGGCATTAGGAGGGCAATTGGTGGGATCACACCTATGGTGCATCTTAGCAGGGTACTGGGGAAACTTATTAAATGTAGAGTATCAATGTCTTTATATAGTGATCAAGAAAATGCCATGAAGGCTATCGGTAACTACGATCAAAACATTTCTGAATGTATATGAATCGTGCCCTATGATTGCACCAATGTACAGAATTATGATTCAATAAAATTATTTAAAAAAAAAGAGTGAAAAGAGGATTTTCAAAGAATGGAAGAAACAAGTGTGGCTTTGCTTCAGAGGTTAAAGGATCCCCAGGAGTAATCTGCTAATTTCCAGCCCCATAGTTTTTGTTATATTTGTTTTTGTTATTGTTTTTTGTTTGTTTGTTTTGGTCTGTCTGTCCTGTTTTGGCAAGAAAAGGAGGGCATGGTCAAATTGGATAATGTGAAGAGAGTTTAATGAAGGGGCTATCTTCAAAGACTTGAGGACCATTTAGCTAAAATACAAGAGGCAAGATCAGGGAATGGGAGTTTGCAACAACTTCTCTTTAGAAATGGGCCAGTGGAAAGGAGAGTAATTAGTGAAACTGGAAGACAAGTTCAAGCAAGAAGATTCCTTGGCAGGAGCTGTGAAGTCTATGGTAATACATTAAATAGAAAACTGAAGGGCTAATTTCTCTGACCTCTTGCTTCTCCCTTCCTTAGATCTCCTGCTAAAGCTCATCACTGAATAAACCCACCTAGATGTCAAGAGACATAAAGGTTAATTTTATGTGTCACTTACATTGAGCAATAGTACCGTTCTAGGTCAATTATCTATTAGATGATGCTATAAAGGTAGTTTTTTAAAATGTGATTAACATTTTAATCAGTAGACCTTGGGTAAAGCAGATTGCCTTTCTTATTGTGATAGACTTCATCCAACCAGTGGAAGACCATAAAAAAGACTGAGGTTTCCCTAGGAGGACAGAATTCATCATCAAGACTGCTTTGACATAAATTTGCAGCTTCAACTCTTGCCAGAATTCTCAGCCTGTTGGCCAGCCTTGCAGATTTTGAACTTGCCAGCCACCACAATGACATTGTTTCTCTTGATGGATGGATACATAGATAGACAGGCTTCCTATTTGTTCTATTGCTGTAGAGAACTGTGACTCATAGAGACAGGGAATCCAGTGAATAGACCATGCACGTCAGCCTCCTGAAAACAGAATAGAGAAGGGGAAAGTTTGGATTAGTTGAAAATTGTCAGCATGATCACCAACCAAACTCTTACATGCAGTATTTATATACATGTTTTTTCATGTAGGGACAGTAGTCACTCCCTATATGTGAGGAATAAGTTCTACGGCCTCCAGTAAATTCCTAAAACAACGGGTAGTATTGCGTTTTCTATACATTTTTTCATATATTTACGTATACACACAAACACACACACAACAAAGTAAAATTTATAAATTAGACAAAGAAGGAGATTTGTGGTAATAATTGATGATGAAATATAACAATTGTGACAATAAATCAGAACCATTGCAGCAATATGATATAATAACAGGTATAAGGTATGTGAATCTTTTCTATTCTTTTCTCTTTCTCTCTCCGTCTCTCTCTCAAAGGTAGCAGACCACTTGCAACTGAAACCAAGGAAAGTAAAACAACAAAAAAACAGGGGTTCCATAAATGTGGGAATGATGAAAAGAGTTTGAGGGGTGGTGCCTGTGGCTCAGTGAGTAGGGCGCCAACCCCATATACTGAGGGTGGCAGGTTCAAACCTGGCTCCAGAGAAACTGCAACAAAAAAATAGCGGGCGTTGTGGCAGGTGTCTGTAGTCCCAGCTACTTGGGAGGCTGAGCAAGAGAATTGCCTAAGCCCAAGAGCTGCAGGTTGCTGTGAGCTGTGATGCCAAGGCACTCTACTGAGGATTAAAAAAAAAAAAAAAAAGAAAAGTGTTTGAAGCCTTTCAGGGAATATTTTAAGGATAATCACAATTTGTCAAAGTTACTGGAATGACGGTAAGTAAATCCTGGCCTTAGATGAGGCTACCTTCTGCCATGTTAATGTAAGTGCCAAAGTTAAACCTAATTATTTATAGCAGTGAAAAACCAGCAACATCAATGATGGGAGAAATTGTTAGAAACGTAAATTCTCTGGCACAACTCCAGATACACAGAATCAGAAATTCTGGTGTTAAGGCTTCACGATGTATATTTTAGTCAAATCTCTGTAATAATGATGCATTCTGAAGTTTGAAAATCATGTTTAATTAGTAAAATTGGAAATAAAATATATTTCAGCATAGTGCTAGCTTTGTATTTATTTATTGCTTTAGTTCATGACTATACCAGAAATCGAGATCATCGTGCCATTTAAGTGTAGTCTATTGTTTATGGACATTTTTAACAAATGACAAGTAACAAACTTGAATTGGGGTTACTGGCGCTCCATTATTCCAACTCTGTCAGTAGAGATGGCACAAAAGCCATTGGAAATATATGAATATGAGACATTACCAATAATTTTTAAAAATAATACTCAACCATGGGGAGAAAGAAAAAGCAACCTTCTGGGGAGGGAAATGGCAGTGCCATGTGGAGACCTCGAATACTAGTGTCTGTTTAGTCAGAAACTATTAGACAGTACCAATCAAAGATAGCTTTTGAAAATGACTCTCCAGGTTCAGGGTATGAAAATGCTGGATGTGGCATGCAGCCAATGGAGGTGGTCAGTCCCAGGCAATGGCACTGGGGCTGTCTGCTTTAGGGCAAATATCCTTTTACTACAAGATTCATAGGAAATGGCATTTTTTTTTTTTTTTTTTTTAGAGAGAGAATGTCTCACTTTATTGCCCTCGGTAGAGTGCCGTGGCGGCACACAGCTCACAGCAACCTCCAACTCCTGGGCTTAGGCGATTCTCTTGCCTCCGCCTCCGGAGTAGCTGGGACTACAGGTGCCCACCACAACCCCTGGCTAGTATTTTGTTGCAGTTTGGCCGGGGCCAGGTGTGAACCTCCCACCCTCAGTATATGAGGCTGGCGCCTTACTGAATGAGCCACAGGTGCCGCCCACAAATACCCTTAAGTCACTAGAAGGGCATAAAGAAGCCCAGGTCACCTGCTACTCCCCACAGGTAGATATTAACTGCCAATGTGGCTGATACCATCAAGAGAAAGGCACTAATGGAAAATAATTAGATAATTGAAGATCATAACCACTGTCAAAAAGGAAGAAGAGAAACTGAATAGACTTATAACAGATGAAAGGAAGCTATTGAGGGCATGGAGTTAGTACTTTCAACTATGAAAACTCATATAGAAACACCAAGTGTAAAAAGTTAAAACCTTTAAAATAAAGATCTCAAATATGGGACGAAACCAAAAATAAGTTAGAAAGCTTGGAGTAACACTTTTTTTTCACAGACAATGATAAAGAGATTTGAAATATAAAAGCAAATTTAAAACATGTGAAATATAGAAATAGAAGTGCCAATATCTGTATGGTAAAGTTCATAGTTAAATGTTTGAGACAGAAATTTCTATTCTTAGGCTGTCAGAGAATTTTTCATTGGACCGAGACTGCAGACAGCTCACAACAATGATGAAATTGGACTCCAAAAAAATATTTGAAGCCATTGAAGAGAAACCATATGGAGGAGAAGTAATATAGTCTAATTCAGGTTCCCAAGATCATCCTGCATGCCAGACACTAAACATAGAAATGATTCCATCCGAGATCACCCAGCCCTTAGGTGGCCCAAAGCAGAGTTATGTATCTAAAACTACTAAATTGTGAGGGAAACACAGTGGAGATGTTATATATCACCGTTTTGTGGTAGTCTGTTAAGCAGCAAATAGAGATACATAAGGAAAATCACATGTAGCCTTACACATACTGGAAGTCCTATATTATGTTTTTTTTTCTCCATTATTGTAGAAGAATCACAGTTCCTACAAATCCTTGCCAACAATTAGTAAAGTCAAACCTTTTAATGTCAGTAATTCAAATTATGTGCACTAATATTTCACTGTGACTTAACTTTATATTTCCATAACAACTAATGATATTGAGCAATTTCTGGTATTATTATGTATTTTTTGGTAAAGTGTAACAATTGTAATAGGGTTGTTGTTCTCTTATACTAGGTTTTGAGAGCTTTTTGTATGCTGTTTATGAGATTTTTAACTTGCAAATACATGGTATTTTTAGTCAATCTATGGTTTGTATTTTCATTCTCTTCAGAGTCTGACTTGAAAAGGAGAAGACATTTATTTGATGAATTCCAGTTAAAGTGATACCAATATATCACTTTATGAATAGTACTTTCATGGTTATTTATATCCAAGACATTTTAGTCTATTCCATCATCATGATAATTAAGACGCTGGCTAGGCTGAGGTGAGTAAGTGACCAAAAGCCCATAGCTTAGATGGAAAAGAAAATCTCTAAATCTTGGGACGCCTTTTACTGCTACTAAAGTATAATAATCATTTTAAGGGCAAAAGTTTTGTCTGATTATCTCCTTTCTGTATTCCCAGTTTCTGGCACTTACTAGGGACACAACTAGTATTTGTCAAATGAAAGACCACAATGAAACATAATATTCTTATTTTTCACAGCAAGTGACAGGTACCTATAGGATATAATCATCACGGTACTCCACTTCATGCATGAGGTTTAGATCATTGTGCAGAAAGACATTGATAGATTTACTGATTGTAGAAAGAAATATATCTGTGTACTCATGACGATAATATGATTAAGGAGTCAAAGTAATTTCAATTTCCTTCTTTATACTCCTCGATTTCTAATCTTTAAGGTATTCATCCATTACTTAAATAATAAAGAAAAGAAAAGCAATAGAGGTCTATTGTACTCGATAGAGTCTATGGACTAGGGAAATTGAGTCCAACTCACTTCCTTTTAATGCTGAATGTAAGACATTATATTCCTAAAATCATCAGATTCATACAATGCCTTGTATAGAACTAGATGCAGAGAATAAGAAAAAGAATAATGGTCCCTTATATTGTTTCAATGAAGAAAGTCATGCATGTGCTTGTATTTTAATAGTCACAACTGAATATCATAAATGGACCTTTAAATATTTGACTAGAAACAATAAAATGTTCTCCATTCAGATCAAAAGAGTCTCCAGAGTATCACAATGCATTACAAAATGTCTTTTTTTATAAAGGGAAAATCCCTAGACTCTTAAATGCGTACTGCCTCAATAGATGCTATTACTTTGTGCCTAGAAGTGCTATAAAGTACTTTCCATGCGTTAGGAATTCAATGAAAAAACTAGCTTCTGTCTTGTGATTTACTTTCTCCCATATTACCACCAAGAATATATCTATCATGGTTTCTAATGCTTCTAGAAAAAAAGTTTTGAGCTCTCTTTAGAAATGGTGCCCCATTACCTATAATTCTCCTTTGGTTTATTTTGTTGTCGTTATTGCTGTTATACTTTGTTTCCCTGTAATTCCTCTTTTCATTACTCAATTTTTATGGTTATATCTCAAACTTTAAGAACTTAAAATAATTATTGAAAAAATAAGCATGATTCATTTTTGTCAAAGCAATAAGGATCTGCAAGTGTGTATGTGTGTGCATGCATCTAGTCATGATTCTGGAAGTAAAGACTATGATTTTAAGTTATTTTATTATTTTGTTTAAAATTATAAAAATTGCTTATTATGACTTACAAATTCTGATTTATTATGGGATACATCATTCTTGATTTTTGAAGAAATAATAGCATATCTTTGAGGCTTGTTATAATGTCAGTGTATACTTGAATAACAAACCCACTGGCACACTTATTTTGTATCTTTACAACTAATAATTCCAATTGTATAGTTTATTACTCAAATCACTTATCTAGTGGTTAAACAGTAGCTCTTTAACTCATATTTCTTACCTTCTATTTAAGCAAGTTTACTAATAAAACATTAATTATTATGTTTTTTACTAATTTTGTGATAAGGGTTTAGGAAATGTTAGTCTCCTTATAAAGAATATAGTCTATGAATGAAATGTGAATAAATTAAGCAAAGATAATGGTAAATGAAAACACATAGCTTATAAGCTGTGAACTCAAAGGGTCACAAAATTAGGGAGAAAATATTCAAACAAAACAAAATACTTCTTTCCCTGATCACTTCCTCACTACTAAGAGACTCTAGGAGTGTAGTAGAGAAAAAAATAGGAGAAAAAAATTTCCTAAGAAATCATGATTTGTGTAAGTTAGCTTTCTGATGTTTTTTCTTTCTTTGTTTCTTTGTTTCTTTCTCTCTCTTTTTTTTGTTGGTAGTTGAATCAATGTCATAATTAACTGTCATTTAAGCTGGTCTCTGACTAGCAGAAACTTTGATACCCTGTAGAAGCAAATGGCAATATTCTCTAAATTACTAGTTTTCCACTTCATAAGGAGTCAATGTAAGCATTACCCACTGGAGATAATTAGGCTCAAAGGTAGCAAGCATGCAAATATCTTAAATACAGGAATTGTTAGAAATCAGTTATACCACAAGAAAGTTTGATATTTTTGAAGAAATAAAACACAGGTTTAAAATATTTGTAGAGAAAAGAAATCATACAACATAGGATCACGGATATAAGAAAGATAGATGGAATACACAAATTTAATGGTTCAAAGGCCAGTTTGGCAACTAATATGATGCAGTAAAAGAAGGAAAAAGTGAACTGGAAGATAGACCAGAAGAAATTATCCAAAATAAAGCTTTAAAACAAACAAAAAAATACTTAATGAAAGAGAGGTTTAGAGATGTAGAAGATGGCACGAGAAGAATTAAGGTATATTTGTCTGGAATATCAGAAAGAGAGAGGAAATAAGATGAAAATAGAGGCAAATACTTTCCCAAACTTAGAACAGACACAAGCATAGATGCAAATTCACAATGAATTTGAAGTATATTAAATAAGCATAATTCCAGACTGATAATGTGTCCTTATAAAATGTAGCATAGCAAACAAACTAAAAGAATAAAGAATGAAAATCAGCAGTGATTGTAAAAGTACCTGAGGGAAAATAGGTGACCTTAAAATAAATATTAATAAGACTTAAAATTTTTCACAGTATAATAGAAACATGAATGCAGTTGATTCTTTTCCTAGTGAGCTGGTAACAAACATCATCAATCTAAAATTCTAAGATTAAAAAATGAATTCCACAAGTGACAATGCAATAGACAAATTTTTAAAATGAATGTGCACACACACACATATGCTGCATTATGAGTAAAGCCTCAGCAAGTGAAATCTATGATGTCACTCAAAGAGAAGAACATCTCTGAAGGATTAGAAAGTGGATATAGAGCCACAGTGTGAGAGATAATGTAGGTAAATAACAATAATGCCTTGTTTGATTATTTAAAATTATATAGAATTGAAAGTCATGGCAAAAAATACTATGTAAGTTGCAATATGTGTATATGGCATAAAGTGTATTAAGTGGAGGGTAAGTGGTGGGACCACTCCTCCGGTTCATATTGCAAGGGTACATGTCAAATCTGTTAAGTATAGAGTATAAATGTCATAACACAACAATGAAGTAAATGAGGTGAAGGCTATATTAACTAGTTTGATGTAAGCATTTCTAATTGTACGTAAAATCAGCACATTGTAACCCATAAAGGCACTAATGTATACATTATCTATGTGTTTATGACTTAATAAAAAATTAAAAAGAAAATTTCCAGATAGTAGAACAAATAGAGAAAATAAAAATGTGTTATTAAAAAAAGTATCAGAAAAAGGATTTTTTAAATTAAAAGTATATACCAACAAAATAAAAAGTCATGTTTTAATTTTGAGGGTAACAAATAGAAGAATGGATGTTCACAGGGGGGCCATAAAGTTTTAAATTGCACACAAACTTTATGGCCACACTGTATAGCCATATATGTATATAATTTATATATATCTCTGTGTGTGTGTGTGTATTTCACATATGGGTAGTGGCAATAAAATTAATGAGAAAAAAATCAACTAAACAAGGAAAATTAAAGAAATAATAAACATGAATAAAATAGTAGATCTAAATGAAATGCATCAGTATTTACATTCATTTTATATAAACAAATGCTTTGTTAGACAAAAGTACAATTTTGGAATGTTTTGTTTTAAAATTTTAGATTATTTATGAATATATTTCAAAATCTAATTTTGGATGAGGGCTGTAATCCCAGCAGTATGGGGGGGTCAACACAAGAGGATTCATTGAGCCCAGTTTAAGATCAGCCTGAGTAAGAATGAGAGCCCCCTCTCTCTAATAAAAATAGAAAAATTAACTGGGCATTGTGGTGGAAGCCTGTAATCTCAGGTACTCGAAAGGCTGAGAGGCAGGAGGATTGTTTGAACCCAGGAATTTGGTGTTGCTATGAGGTAGGCTGATGCCATGGCATTCTAGCCTTGGCCACAGAGAGAGACTATATCTCAAAAATAAAAAGTAAATAAATAAATACTGATATTAAAGTAACAAAGACAGCAGGAAATTAAATATACAAAGCATTTAAATGATAACCAAAGAGACATGGTATGTCTACATTAATATTAGAAAACAATAACTGCTAACAAGTGTGTATATTAGGAGGGAACAAACATTTATTTCATAATTATTAGCTATTATTTTCCAGAGAAATTCAGCTTTGGCATCTAAAGTGTGACTTTAGTAAGTAGAAAACAAAGACTAAAAATAATTAAGAAAAATTACATCCACATTTTTAGTCAGAGATTCTAATTATGATGATTAGAATTATGAGATTCCAATTCTGATGATAGAAACAAGGAGATGGAGAGAGAAACAACCAAGAAAATTATCATAATAATTATGAGAATAGTTGGAAATCAGTAGTAAAAGAAAATACCCTCACATGTTTGGACATTCAGAAAAATATTAATTTTTTGAATTAAACAACAACAATAAAAACTAAATTAGGGATCAAAAGATAATTAAATGTCCAAACAAAAAAGTATTAAGCTGAAAATACCTGGCTTTATTTTAAAAAATGCAGTGTTTTAAAATTAATGTGCTAAGTATTCTTTTGAAATATTAGCCAAAACAAAATGAAAATAGAAAACATTGGAAAGGTAGGGGAAGGTAAACGATAAAAATATATAATTAATAATATTTAAACCAAGTCAGACCATATAGTAGAATTTTTTTTAATCCACAAAATGGTAGACATTATTGGCAATGTATAGCTTTGACTACAATATTTGACATGCAAATTAAATAACAAAATGATAGTATCTGGAAAGCTTCCAAGTAAATATAGAAAGCATTAAATAGAATAATAAGATAAGCATTGGAACATTTCATAAATACAATTAGCAAGTAAGTAGTTGGAAAGTTTTTCAACTTCACTGAAATAAAACAGATTAATCAAAATTAAAATTAGATGGCCACCAGACTGACACAATTTAAAAATATGAAAATGATGCCGACTGCTATGGTCTTAATGTTTATGCCCCCAAACTCTAAATTCATGTGTTGAAATCCTAACTCCTAAAGTGATGGCATTAGGAGGTGGGACCCTTTGGGAGGCGCCTACGTCCTGGGGGAAGCGCCTGTGTGAATGGGGTCAGTTTTCTTACAAAACATGCCCAAGGGGGCTCGTTTGCTAAGAACACAGTGAGAAGATGCCACCTGTGAGTCAGGTAATGTGCCCCCACCAGACACCAACTCTGTAGACTCATACGTACAGTATCTCGGTCTTCCCAGGCTCCACAGTAAATTTCTGATTATAAGCTACTTAGTGGTATTTAGTGAGGTGATTGACATGTCAATGGAAGAGAAATCCACATGTGGCATCATGGGCAATCTTATACCTTGCTTGGCATTGTGACAATACTTAGTAACAGCGCTTCAGAAAATATTAGACATTATCTACTGATGTTGAAGATACTCATATCCAGTCAACCAGCAGTTTCACTCTTAGGCATAAAACCTAAATATGACAGTGCAAACATTCATGTGCTTGGATCCTTTGAATCCAAGTTCGGTACACATAAATCACTTCTTAGAACAAAATTAAAATGAATAAAATGAAATACATGAAATTTCAAAATATTAAAAGGAAAAAATAAATATAAAGAAAGAGTGTCACAGAATGATATTCATTCAACTAAATTATTTGGAAGTTATTTAGAATTCATTTTACTATACATTTCTTGTATAGCACTACATCCCCCAAAATAATAACATCAACACTCAGTCTTATACAGTTCAAATAAAGGGAAACATCACGTGCAGAAATGGTATTATGGAGGATATTGCTAACTTGATGGGAGGTGTGGGAATACAGAGATTGAAAATGTATATATGAATTCCTCTGAAGTATTTAATTTTTTAACAAATAATACCTCTGAAGTATTTACTTTTTTAACAAATAATTCATTGAAGAGTTCTCATATGCCAAATACAAGCACCTAATGAAAGAATCCAGACCTTGTAGTTTGCCAGGTATCCTAATGTTGAGACACGTTAATATCAAGCAGTAATAAATGTTTACAATTTTGAGCAATTTTGGGATATCACATTTTTTAATTTTCATGAATGAACTTGTTTTATTTTTAGGCTACTGCCAGCCAGATTGTTTCTATGCTTTCCACGTAAAAGCAAGGAAGGAAATGATCACTTACTCTAATGACAGTGGGATGAAAGAGTGCTGGTCCTATTAAAATTTATAGAAGTCATTACACTGAAATTCAATATTTAAAAGTGTATTTTATAGAGTATATAATTAAAGAGAAAATAGTTTAATGACAACATCTCTGAATCAAGTGGCAGTCACGTCAGCAGTCATGACCAGGGGCAGGATAATGAGCACTCTGGAGGATTCACAAGGAAATGACAGGTAAAATTAGGTGTGTGCTCTAATTGCATATAGTAAGTTTTCACCACTCCACACATTCGTTGTCAGTTTCTTAACCTATTAAATTCATAATTTCTCGAGCTTTTTTATGGGTAACTACCCATGTATGCTATATATGCTCACATAGAAGACATAGCTTTTTTTCTAATGTTAAGCCAATGAGCTAATGAGCATCCAGTCAGATCTGTATTACTTCATTTCTGTTCTATACATGGCAGTGGAAAAAGTATATATGATGTCTATAAATATATAAATATATGTATATGCATATATTTGTGTGTGTGTATTTGCTATTGAGTTTATTCTAGTTCCTGTAAACAAATTCATGTTGATCTTGGAGCCAGAATTGGTGGGCTAACCCTCCAATATTTCCTCCTATGATCTGTGTTATCACACAGAGAAACTGACCTAATAACATTGAACCTTCCTTTATCCTTCTTTTAAAAAGTTGTTTATGATTTTCTGACATATTATTAAAGTTCTTATCAAATCTCATATTTTATAATGTTTTCCATGGTGGGCATATGGTATTGATGATGTGCTTGGTCAATACTAATAGTTATTGCAAAAGTGTATTCCAAGTATTTATTTTAAGATGTTCATATTATAAGGTGAAGGATATAGTATTGTTTATTGCAAATAAAATGCTAAATGAAATAAATTTCATTAAGGATTTAGGTAAAGGTTTCTCAACCCTGGCACTATTAATATTAATTCTTATATTAATTATAATTATTAATAATTAAGGTTGCAGCAAAATTTATTGCAATCTTGTGCACTGTTGAATGTTCACTGGCAGCATCCTGAGCTCTATTCATTGTCAGCAGCACCTCACTAGTGGTGATGATCAAAAACGTCTCTGGGCATTTCCAAGTGTCTGCTGGGGAGCAAAATAGCCCATAATCAAGAACTACTGATAGAGATGATCCACAGTTATTGTAAAGTCAGTGTAATCAATTTTACCAAGATAAAAGAAAAACTAAAAACATTACAGAATTGTAGATTCAGCTACCCCTTTACCATTAGTCTCAATCCAGTGTTTTCCTGGGAATTACATGTGAAAGGGGCATGTAAAGTAATCAAGTGTCTGAGTTAGTGGGATGTCAGATCTTCCAAGCTGAAGTCAATGGTCCATATTAGTTTACCATTGATTATGCCATTGTAAAAGTGTCATTCTATTAACTAGCGGTTTTGCAGGATGAAAAAAAATGCAAAGAATTCCTTGCCATAGAACAAAAAGGCGGGAGAATGGGAATGTGTTACACGTAATCTACCTAATCTCAAAAGTAAGTCTTCAAGTACATAGTAGAAGTAGGATTATTTGAAGCTTTATCACAAATAAATTTTATGTAGAGGAAAAATAAAATTATTCTATAAGATATATTTATGTCTAGCTCAAATATTTAATAAAATGTTATTTATTTAGACCTATTTCTGTAAACACGGAATAGTACATATTATAAAGAAACTTGGATACATTTTAAAAAATTTCTTTACATACCTAAATGAACTATGAAAAGACAGAGGGGAAAAGTCATGAAGGTAAAAAAGTAGTACAAATTCAGAAAAGTAGAAATGACAAAGATGGTTTTATGTATGTTTCATTATTTTAAATAGTGCACACATCGAAATAATTTTCAAGCTTGTAACAATACTTCATAATAACAATAACATTAATATTTTAACTGATGATAAAATAATATATTTCCATTGAAAAATTGCTATTTAAAAGTAAAATGAAAATATAAAACTCATTCAAATTCTATCATCATAAATAGGAAATTCATGTTTTGACCTATTATTTTGCACAGAACATACACCAAGATAATCCTCAGCTTATCCAAATGGAATTAGTATAATTAATAACATATACATAGCTTTCATTCATTATTTTACTTTTTTAAAAAGTCTCATGTAATAGGGTTGGCACTTAGTTTTTTTCCTCACATAATAAGACTTAGTAGATATAATCAGCAGCCCACATGATAAAGCTGAGTGACATCTTTTACCAACTGTGAAAAGTTTGATATATAGGATACAATATACTTTATGTATTTCCCTATTTGTGTGAATCCATTTTTTGTCAATATTTATTGCTGTTAAAAAGGCTACTTTAAGGACTTTTTTTGCATTTCTGTGCATGATGAACACTCATTTTATAATTTTTATTAAATGTAATATAAGATTCAGTTTATTTGTTTACTTATTTATTTTGGAGACAGAGTCTTATTCTGTTGCCCTCCGCTAGAGTGCCCTGGCCGCAACCCAGCTCATAGCAACCTCAAACTCCTGGGTTCAAGAGATATTCCTGTCTCAGCTGCTGGAGTAGCTGGGACTACAGGTGCCCTCCACAACACATTGCTAAGATTTTTGTTGTTGTTGTTTGGTTGGTTGGTTTGGTGTTTTGTTTGTTTTTTGGTTTGGAATTTTTAGAGAAAGGGGCTGGCTCTTGTATAGCCTGTTCTTGACATCCTAAGTTCAAGGATTCATCAAGTTCAACCTAAGACTGAATTTAAAAAAGATAAAACAACAATATGTGAACTTACATGATATATACACTCTTTCATTTATCACTTTCAAAATTACGTGTCATCAGTGTTTGAGTTTAATGTCTTGGATAGAAATGTTTTATAAGGGAACTTATCTAACTTTTAATGGAATTATAACTTTTCTTTTTTATTGAAAATACTTTTTAGTCGGCTCGGCGCCTGTGGCTCAGCATGCTAAGGCGCCAGCCACGTACAGCTGAGTTGGCGGGTTCGAATCCAGCCTGGGCCCGCCAAACAAAACAACAATGACGGCTGCAACCAAAAAACGGCCAGGCGTTGTGGCGGGCGCCTGTAGTCCCAACTACTTGGGAGGCGGAGGCAAGAGACTCTCTTGAGCTCAGGAATTGGAGGCTGCTGTGAGCTGTGATGTCATTGCACTCTATCCAGGGTGACAGCTTGAGGCTCTGTCTAAAAAAAAAAAAACAAAAAAAAAAACACAAACAAACAAAAAAAAAAAGAAAATACTTTTTAGTCATTAAATTTTCTGGTCAATGCAATGAATGCCTTTTAACACACTTTTCTTATATATTTCTAAAGTTACATTATCGTCATATAAAGCCTATAACAATAGCTACGGTTGAATTTTATTGAATGTTTGATGTTTTTGTAGGATAATTTCCATGTCACAAAATAAAACATGAGACATAATTTTCAGAGTATATTCATGCAATATAAATATACCATTCAATAATATATATTATTGAATATAATATATATATTATTGACTATAATATATATTATATTATATATACATATATATGTAAAAATCTAACACAGAGAAAGACACCCAAAACTTATATTTACATATATACGTCAATATATATTATTGACTATAATATATATTATATTGTATACACATATATATGTAAAAATCTAACACAGAGAAAGACACCCAAACCTTAAGTGTACATATCAATGAATTATTCAAATTAAACACTGGGAAAACAGCACTTCATTCCAGAAATAATCAGGAAAGAAAAAATCGTGCTGATCTCTGCCAGATCTCTGTTCATAAGTCCTTCCTCAGAAAGGCTGAAAAGTTCCTTGATTTTCTATACATTAATTTGTTACATATTTTAAACTTTATATTGATAAAATTCTATACAGTATCATCTCTTGGCTCTTTCATTTATAATGATATATCATTGGGAAATCTATCTGTGTTCAATTGCAGTTAATTTTCAATACAGTAAATTGTATTAGAGTATACATTATACATACATTATACTGCATGTATGAGTCTATTACAATGTATTTATCAAGTTCACTGTAGATGAAGTTTGAGACTTTTTTAGTGCCTATTTTTAATTTTTATGTTTGTTTATTTTTTCAGGTTGGAGCTGAATAACACTTCTATAAGTATTTTATTTCTGTTTTTCATACACACATAAATGCAATTCTTTTGAATTTATTCTTGGGAGTGGAATCACAAGGTTATAAGTACGTATCTTTTCAATATCGATAGCTAATATAGAATATTTCCAAAATAGTGCTCCAATTTATATTCCCATGAATAGTGCATGTAAGCACACATCCTTCTACTTTCTTGCTAACACTAAATTAGTCCCTATGTACCATTTATGTCTCTCCAAAGAATGTGTTATACATTGCATTTGCCTGAAATCTATTAGGACTGAGGAATATTCATATAGTTACTGACCTATGAAAATTCTGTGTAATAAAATATTTGCTCAGGCCTCTTGCTCAGTTTTCTTTTGTGTCACCTTTTTTTTTTTTAGTATAATTTACTTAATAAGGGAGAACACATACATGTAAACACACACACACACAAAAGTCACCGGTCCTTTGTTATATACTTCTTAAGTATAATGTCCTCTATTATACACCTTGACATAAATCTTTTAATGGTGTACTTTCATAAATAAAGTCATAAATTTTATTATAATCTCATTTAGCCATTATTCTTTCTTTGTAGTCAATACTTTTAGTGGTGTGTTTAAAAATCATATGCCAAACCTAAGGTAATCAAGGTATTTTCTTATTTAATTTTTCAATTGTTATCATTTTGCTCTTCTGATTTAAATATGCTATCCACCTGCCATAATATTAATATTTTTAGTCACTTCTCATCCATAAATAGTAGATTCCCCCAATCCTTCCTCTATGCTTCAAAGGAAAGTGTTCATTAGACATTATGTAGTGCTCTCCAGTAGTCAAGTTACATTGGAAACATCTACTCAAGCAGTTATATTCCACACTCTGCTAGCATGTAGAAAGTTCTTATAACCTTCTTAACTTCAGTTTTTCAGATTTCAAAAATTGAATATTGGCAGTAGATGAAAATGAATAAGGAGAAAATATGAGGGCTGTCCAGAATGTATCCTGCCATGTACATCTCTCTTTTCATATGACATAGCTGGGTACTTTCTGGGCAGCCCCCACATGCGTGGGGGGTGCATGTGTTTGCATTGGATGCGTGTGTGTGCATGTGTTTGCATTGGATGATTGCTCTTTTATCATTATTACCCTTCAAAGTATTCCCTGAGCAACGCGTTCATTCCAGAACTCTATACGTTTGAAAATTTGAAGTGGTCTTCAATTAGTTCATCGTCTATAACCCACAATGTAGGTATGTTCAAGTGGCACTGGTTTATGATGAATTCAAGACCCAAACCCAAACTGAAAAGGTTATGCTCTCAAATAAGTGGGTGAAAAACTTTCTGTTTCTTGTATTTAATGGGTGGAACCAAAATTTTTTTGGTAATAAAACTTATCTTTGTTGAATTATCCAGTCATTAGGAATGCTATAAAGGAACTGTTGTCAATAAAACCCATGATTATTACAATGTTTTGTTCCATTTCTGTGGTAAATGGTTATTATCATTATTTATTACTTTATTTTAGGCTTATTGCTTGCAATTTCAGACTTTAAATACTGAAAGCATTAACACTGCTAATTTAATTACAGTATTGGATTTTTGAAAACAGCATATAGTGTTAAGATTATTAATAAGTATATTCCAAAAGATATTCCAATTATAATTTGCATTTTTGCCTGATTTCTTGTTTATAGTTCTGAACAAATTATTATATTTGTAATCTTAAAAATTTTCACACAGAAATGAATGTTATTCTCATGGGGCTTATATTAGGAATTAAACTTAATGCTCTTATATTTAACAAGGAAACATAAGAGTATGATTAAAGAAAGAATACTTAATAAATTACATGTCCTTTACTTAAAGGCATCTCATAAGAGAGACCAAAAACTATTAAAATATCACACAATAGGGGCTGCACCTGTGGCTCAAAGTAGTAAGGCGCCGGCCCCATGCTGGTAGTGGCAGGTTCAAACCAGCCCCAGCCAAAAACTGCAAAAAAAAAGAAATCACAAAATACAAAATAGTATGATAATGGTGTGGAATTTATACACTTCTCCATTTGTTGTATTTTTGGTAAAAAATAGAGTCTCTATTAAGTTTCAGATGTAATGGTACATTATTTATCTTCAATTTT
>CAUYON010172300.1:0-105855 GCA_963573935.1 Arctocebus calabarensis
CTCTCTCACTGTGCACCGTGGGAGCGGAGCACATCCCCCCCACTCTCACTGTGCACCGTGGGAGCTGAGCACGTCCCCCCACTCTCTCACTGTGCACCGTGGGATCTGAGCACGTCCCCCCCACCCTCACTGTGCACCGTGGGAGCTGAGCACGTCCCCCCACTCTCTCACTGTGCACCGTGGGAGCTGAGCACGTCCCCCCCACTCTCACTGTGCACCGTGGGAGCTGAGCACATCCCACACACTCTCACTGTGCACAGTGGGAGCTGAGCACATCCCACACTCTCTCTCACTGTTCACTGTGGGCGCTGAGCACGTCCCACACAGTCTCTCACTGTGCACTGTGGGAGCTGAGCATGTCCCCCCACTCTCTCACTGTGCACCGTGGGAGCTGAGCACATCCCACACACTCTCACTGTGCACCGTGGGAGCTGAGCATGTCCCCCCACTCTCTCACTGTGCACCGTGGGAGCTGAGCATGTCCCGCACACTCTCATTGTGCACTGTGGGAGCTGAGCACGTCCCCCCCACTCTCTCGCTGTGCACCGTGGGAGCTGAGCACGTCCCACACTCTCTCACTGTGCACTGTGGGAGCTGAGCATGTCCCGCACACTCTCTCACTGTGCACCGTGGGAGCTGAGCACGTCCCACACACTCTCTCACTGTGCACCGTGGGAGCTGAGCACGTCCCGCACACTCTCACTGTGCACCGTGGGAGCTGAGCACGTCCCGCACACTCTCACTGTGCACCGTGGGAGCTGAGCACGTCCCACACACTCTCATTGTGCACACCACTTCTGCCAGCTGTGCCACCCACATCAGGCACCGTCACACCCCCAGGGCCGGACTGAGGCATATTGGCCTCACATCCCTTTTAGTTCCCACTGCCGTTGTCACCTACCAAAATCCTGCCCATTTAGAGACCTGAGCACTCAGGACTTGACCAGAATCCAGCCTTCTGGAGCTTGTCATGCATAGGCAGCCCATCTCTCGCCTGACTTCTGCAACAGCCCTGGAGGCTTCTCTGTACAGGAGCCAGGAGGGAACCTGGAACCGACCTAACCCTTCCTGGCTCAGGCCTCACAGCCTTCCCTGGCCCCCGTGCTTCCCTGTTGCTCTGTATCCTGCTCACAAGCCCAGGGAAACCTCCGGTAAGGCTGTGTCCCCCCACCACAAACACATCCCACCCTTCCACAGAACCCGGGAGCAGGGAGGGAAACACTGTGATCAGGGGCTGCACAGGGCCCCCTGGACACTTGCGTCTTCATCTCACTCCGTGACAGCAGCCACCAGTGCCGGGTGTACTCAGGATGCCAGCCCGTAATTGTTCCATGAAATCCGTATCCTCTCCCTGACACGCATTTTGCCACTCGACTAATCATTAACTGATAGTTTGCTGTGCGGAGATAATATTTCTAACATGTAATGCAATTTCCAGAGCATAGAAAGTGCTTACGGGACAAAGATATTATTAGAGGTCACCAACCTGGGTGGAAATTGTTGAAGAAGCTGCCTCAGGAGCCCTGTTGAAGAGCCTGCCACGCAGATAGTCCCCTGCTGGGGGTGTTTATCTATGCAGGAGGCGTGTTTGTAAATCAGGGAGAAAGGAAAATCAATGAATTTGCATCTTTTCTCTTGCAAAGCCCATTAGATGTACTTTATTTAATGCGACACTCTTTTGTCGTCCATCACTTAGCCTGATGCATATGGGTCAGGACCCACCAATTATTTTAATCTCCTAAAAGCACATTTCTATGCTAATTTTTAATTACAATTAGTGCCAATGTCAGCTGTTAGCTCTGGTGACTGACTCAATGATCTGCCTGAGTCACACCTCCGGTTGCTGGGGGCAAAGAGCGATTTGGAGTTTCCAGTGAAATAACTTAAAGTCACAGGCGGTACAGCTCACACCCTGATGGGCACGCTTTCCCCAAAGATGGTGCAGTCCAACTCGTTTCCCTCTGCCAGGCACTGAGGCCCCGGGAGGTAGAGCAGGGCTGGGCCAGGTGCCCAGAGGGCAGGGCCAGTTGCTGTCCCTATGCAGGCCCATACGGTCAGTGCTCCAGCCTGGGCCTCTGCTCAGACATTCATGTGGCCCCTGAGACACAGAAGCACTTGGATAACAGGTGAGCAGGTCAGCCTCCCATGTCCCAGCAAAACTATATTGGTAAAGCTGGCAGAGGCCCAATTTGGCCTGAGGCCGTGGTTTGCCCACCACTGGACTAAGGGACAGCTCCAAGAGAAAAGAGAAAAGGGCTGAGAAGTGGACATGTGCCAGATCCACGTCAGGACCGCTGGGACCAGCGCTGCTGAGTCTTGCCTTGGTGGTTGGATGTCCATAGAGATTGTCCAGCCTTGGAGTCACACATTCGGTTATGTCCCCCAGACCCAGAGAAGCCACACAACACTGGACTTGAAGTTGATCCATAACTAGACAGGACTTTGGGGTCTCGGGGAGAGGAGCCATCTCTCCAGCCACTGGACTCACTTGTCCTCTGGAATCTGGGCTCTCCGGGCTGGCTCTGCCCACCAGGCCACTGCAGGTGCATGGCCTACAGAAGCCAGTTCTGGAAGCAGATGGTGAGAAGCAAGTGTGGCTGGGGCTCTCAGAAGCCAGCGCCATGCGCAGGGGATGCAGGTCTTGGCACCCACACGTGAGGCCATCTTGGGCTGCCCAGGCTGGCCCCGTTGCCGGTGGGATACAGGCCCCTGATGAGGTCAGAGCAGCAGAAAGCTGCACAGTCAAGGCACAGGTTGAGAAGTGATCACTTGCTGTTGCTTTAAGTCACAAAGTCGAGGACGACTGTTGCTCAGCTGGAGCCCAGAGCTTGAGCAGGACCCTGTGCCTGTGGTTTCGATCCTCCTGCTCACAGCCCTGAAGGGCAGACAGAGCTTCCACAGGGGAGGCCGCTGGGCTGCTGAACTGTCCTCCAGGGCAGCAAGGGAGAGACCACGGTGCTGGCACCAGGCCCCTCAGCAGAGCCCTGGTGGTGGGCAGTGGTAGCCGGGCAGTGTGAGGCTGAGCAGAGGAAGCCCTGATCTCTGAGAGCCCCCTCCGCCTCATGCCACCCCCCAGCGGGCCAGGCCTCCCCAGCCCACGCTCCCATCCATATTTGCAGCTCCCCTTCATAATGAGAGCCGACAGAATGCAAATGAGTTTCTAAAGGAACCAGCAAAAGTGGCAATTTTTCTCATTTAATGTTCAGATGAGCTGTCTGTCTTCTGAGTGCAGTCTCATTAGAATTCAGAGGCTAATTTCGTCCATTGACATGAGATTATGGGTTTGAGTAAGGTTTGGGGGGTGTTCTCAGAGGGAGGCCCAGACGCGGCCCCTGTAGCAGAGAGAAGCCGGAGCTGGGGACTCAGAGCCTGGGGACTGGCAGCCTAGATGATGCTGCCCAGACCCTCTGGATGCTGGAGCCCCGGGTCCTGGCTGCCAGCTGGACTTTACCTGGGGAGAAAAGAGCTTTCAATCCTATGTCTCCTTAACAAGTTTTTATGGCTCAATACCTGTAGAGGTCTAAAACCATCAAAGCAGACTGAGGAGCAACCAAGGAGAGCAAAGCCTGCACTTAGTGACACAGTCTATGCCTTCCCAGAAGTGACAGGCCCCGCCTCCCTGGGAGTGACAGGCCCCGCCTCCCTGGGCGCTGGAGCCTGCACCTGGCAATGGAGGCCATCACATTGTCACTTCCATCGTCTCAGTCTTCACAACCTTCTGAAGGGCCATGAACTCCATTTACAGAGGAGGACGTACAGACTGAAAAAGACATGGACTCCAAGACCACAGCCAGCCTGTGATGGAGCCAGAGCCCCCTCCAGAGACCCCAGGAGGGAGAGTCAGGGGAACTGAGGCCACAGCCTGGAGCTGGGCTCAGGGCAGAGTGGGCAGAGCATGACTGATGGGGTCCAGCGGTGTGGAAGGGCAGAGCATGGCTGGCAGGGTCCAGCAGTGTGGAAGGGCAGGGCTGATTACTGGGATGAGCCTCGCAGACAGCCTCCTCCTTGCAGCCTCAAGCACCCTGGGGCTCCCACCCATGGGTGCCCAACTAGAGATGCTGATATCATGGAGGAGGGTCTGAGGTCCCACACCCACAAGGGGCTGCCACTCACAGCACAGCCACACCGAGGGTGAGCCTGTGGAGCACTCCACCCTCCTGCAAGCTGACAGTGGCTCTGCCCACACCAGGACATGTGTGCAGGGTCTGTGGGCAAAGCGTGACTCTGGACAGGTGTCCCCCACCTAAAAATGTGCAGACACTTGTCAACGTGGTTGAAGGGAAAAACTCTTGAGCTCTAAGGAAAGTGAACAATAGGGAGGCTCAGAGGACACCCCGAGACGGGAATTAAATTCTAGAACTCTGTGGATGAGTTACCACAGGGCAGCATAGGCCAGACATGGTGGTGTCCTTGCAGGGACGGGGTGGACACAGCACACAGAGACAGACCTGGATGGGCAGCAACACAGACAGAGGCGGCCAGAGTGAGACTGGAGCACAAGAACAACACTCGGGCCTCCAGAGGCCAGAAGAGACAGAGGTGAGTCTCCCTCGGAGCCCTCAGAGGAAGCCTGGCCTGCTGACAGCTCAGTTCTGGGCATCTGGCCTCCAGAACAGGAGGGTAAACATTTCTGTTTTAAGCCATCAAGATTGTGACGATTAGTGACAGCAGCCCTCAGATACTGATACAGGCACCACACACAAGAGCTCTGTGCATGGCTGAGCCCCACACTGTGCTTCTAGAAGCACACACAAGAGCTTGCGTGCACATGGGACTTTGTCTCAAAGGCACAGCAGCCCTGACCTCGCAACTCCATAAACGTCCTTCAACAATAGAAAGAACAGGAACTCCAGCGTGCAGCTGAATATTATCCAACAAGGAAAACAAGGCAACTGCCCAATGCACGGGCAAGTTTCACAGACACAACTTTGTGCAAAAGGAGCCAGACACAAATGGGAAGGCACCATGCAAGTCCATTTCTGACACGTAAAAAGGGGTCCAGGCTCCCTCTGCGTTCCAGGCTCTGTCTGACATACACCAGGCGGCTCCCCTGGGAGGGATGAGAGGAAACTGTCAGGGGCCCGGTGCTCTGTATCTGCACCGGGGGTGGTTTTGTGGGTGCGTTCCCTGCACCAAGCTTCATTTAACTGCGACATATTGTCACGACCTGCTCATGGTTCATTCCCTGTACGGCGTTATACTTGGGTTAAACCTTCTCTCACAAAATACATCAGGCACCTGTCAGCCAACCTCACGTCACTCTGCTTAGCTCGTTCTATACCCATTTAAAAATCTAACCTAAAGAAAAGGTAGGATGAAATATCAAAACTTCTAGAAGGAAACCTGGGAGAGAATCTAGATGACTTTTTGTTTGGTGGTGAGATTTCAGGCATAACCGTGAAAGCATAGTGCTTGAAGGGAGGAAAAAAAAAACAATAACTTAGACTTTATTCAGATTAAAACCTCTGCTCTGCCAAAGATAACATTAAGTTGCCGAGAAGATAAGTGATCCACAGAGAGAAAATATTTGCGAAGCCTATCTCTGATGAAAAGCTATCTCAAAACACACAAAAAATTCTTGAAACTCAGGGATCTAAAAGCAACCCAACTAAAAAGTGGGCAAAAATGCTGAAGAGACATCTCTCGAAGGAGAGAAATGAACTACCAGTGAGGGATGGGTTGGGGTTCACAGAGACACCAAAGGCAGCAGCACAATTGCTCCCCTGAGCCCCCCACTCAGCGCCTATTAACATCTCACTGTAGGGTCGCACTGTCCTGAAAACAGCTGCACTGACGCGCTGACTCCAATCCACCCTTTACCCAGGTCCTTTTACTTTTTATCTGATGCACTTTCTCTTTCCCATGAGCCCACGTGACGTTCAGTCGGCCTCTCCTTAGGTGGCTCTTGGCTGTGGCTGTTTCTGACCCTCGCTGTCTGGTGGCCTGGACAGCTGTGGAGTCCACCGGCCGGTGTGTCCGGGATCAGCCTCTGTTGGGACTCCCTGGTACTTGATCCACGGCATTGCTGTTTGGGGGGAAGCCCATATTGAGGATACACATGGTCGGCCCTCTTTGTCACTGATGGCGTGACCTTGCTTGCCTGGCCAAGGTGGATTTGTAGGTTTGTCTGCGGTGGCGCCACTGTGCCCAGAGCACACCGAAGTGGGGGAAGCTGCAGTTTCCCCCCAGATTGTCTCTCTTCCCTGATTTACGTATTTATTCAGTTATTTATGTCAGTGAACTCAGGGATCCTTATCTCACAGTTTGGGTTGTAGTCCTGCACCCCTTCCTGTCACAGCTCAGCTTGTTCTCGCTGTCAGTGTGTGTCTGTGTGTGTTTGTGTGTGTGTGTGTCTGTGAGCACATGTGCGTGTGTATCTGTGAGCATGTGTGTGCTTGTATGTGTGTGAGCATGTGTGCGTGTATCTGTGTGTCTGTGAGCACGTGTGTGAGTGTGAGCACGTGTGCGTGTGAGCACGTGTGTCTGTGAGCATGTGTGCATGTGAGCACGTGTCTGTGAGCATGTGTGCCTGTGTGTGTCTGTGAGCACGTGTGTGTGAGTGTCTGTGAGCATGTGTGCGTGTGTGTGAGCACCTCCTTACTTCTTGGCACTGAAACACTCTGGGCTGTGTACTCTGCACAGTTGAGGTCACAGGCCATTTGCTGTCCACCCTGTACACGGAATCTGAGGTCCACCCTCTCTGCCTTGACTGTGGTCTGGAGCCGGGGCTGTGGTTTGCCGTTGTGGCTGATAATTGTGGCCTCCTGGCCTGTGTCCCTAGAAAATCCCTAATGGGTCTGTGAGGGCTGAGCTGCCCCTGGGGTCTGTAGGTTTCTGATGCAGTTGTGGCCGTAGGAAGGTTGCCCTGCAGGTGCAGGGGACTGGGGGGTCCTCCTCTGGGACGGCCGGGAGCTGGGTGGACCTCGGATCCAGAGAAGTGAAGCCCCATCTTCTAGCCCCACTGTGGCAAACCCTCTACCCTCAGACATGGGTGAGTTTTATGAACAGACAGTGCATTTCATTGCCCAGATTATTATTTTTTTAATTTTGAAATTAATAATCCAAGCTTCTTCTAAATGTTTCATGAAAAGCTCTATCTTCCATTTAATGAGCTCTATGTGACTGACCAGTGAATAAAACCTCTGAAGTATGAATGAGGCGTCTCTTGTAGAACTAGAAATGAAGGAGAGAGGAGCAAAACGGGCTTTGATGGGGAGGATGTGGTGGTGGTAACTGTGGGGAGGGTTTAGGTTGGAGGCCAAGTCTGAGGGGAGCTTTGGGGGGGCTTCCACAGCCCGCCCAAAACGCCAGAAGGGCCAGTTCTGCTGGTTGGGGCTCCCAGGGCCCAGCGACCTCCAGGGAGGTGCCTGGCCTCAGGCACCCTCAGGGAAGGAAGCCCAAGAGTCGTCCACTCACTGCTCTGGTCACCTCCAGACGTGCCGGGCTGCGGGGGCTGGGCGGGGACGGGCAGAGGCTGTTGCAGCGGTGGCCACTGTGTGCACCACATTTGCTGATTGCTGATTCAGCTCCCGGAGGCTCCGGAGCTGAGCCCCCCACCCCCACCCTGCTCAGGTACAGCCCTGGATTGGTTAGTCTGGAGCAGAGTTCCCTTTTAAAATGCAAATTTCCTGGAACTGAGTCCCGGCCAAGCTCTGTCAGAGCCTCCTGAGGAGGCCAGTCAGGGGGCAGAGAGGGCGCGGGAGCTCGGGTGACAGCAGCATCACCACACAGGGGCTGCCCCACAGCCGGCCCCAACTT
The DNA here is from genome assembly GCA_963573935.1 of Arctocebus calabarensis. Taxonomy (NCBI): domain Eukaryota; kingdom Metazoa; phylum Chordata; class Mammalia; order Primates; family Lorisidae; genus Arctocebus; species Arctocebus calabarensis. Next base: position 7,759 of record CAUYON010172300.1, read on the forward strand.
CCCCCAGGCCCTGTTCTTAGTGACTGCAGGGGGGCAGCCTGGCCTTTTGAAAGATAAATGGCGAATAAACATATGAAAAGATGCTCAAACTCAATACTAATCAAAGCTATGCAAATTACAGCAACAAAGCAATTGATACCTTTTTCTGTTAGCAAATTGGCAAAGATTAAAAAGAAGGATAATCCCTGGTTTAGGCACCAGTGTGGGAAAAGCAGGCACTCTCCCCTCAGGTTGGGGGCTTGTCAGAGGCTCTGTTCTCCAGAGGGACCTTCAGTAACGTGCAGCAAATGTCAAAATGCCCAGGCCTTTGGTGCCCTTCTGCCTGGCAGTGCCACAGCCACGGGCCTGTCACGCTGTGGTCGCCAAGGAGATCCAGGGTGAACCTACCAACATGTTCCTCACTACAAGCCTATAAGTGAACACCCCGGGCCCCCTCTGCGGTTGTAATAACAGGTGGCATTTCTGCTGAAGCTGACACGGCACAGGGGCTCAATGACACCCAGCGCTCTGCGTGTAAACCCCCAGCAGAGTCTACCGCACACACAGGGCAGGCCTTGAGCCAGCGCCTCTATCTGCTCTGTGCCCAGACACTCCAGGTGCTGAGCTTACACCAGAGAGCACGGCAAATGGGGTCCCAGCAAGGGTGGAGTCCTTAGAGAGCAGCACCCTGTCCTTGTAGGTCTTATCAAGGACTGCGGTGACACACCACCACACACTGGATGACTTGTGACAACAGAAACTTACTCTGTCCTGGTTCTGGTGTCTGGGCATCCAGGGCAGGTGTCAGCATCCTTCCTTTCCTGTCCGGGCATCCAGGGCAGGCGACGGACCCTCCTGCCTGGCTGCATGTCTCTGGGGGTCTCTTGGCTTCTGGCCGTACCCCACTGATCTCCACTCCTATCTTCTTGACTCCTTCTCCATGTCTGTTCTTCTAAATTTCCTTCTCTTTTTAAGGCCACCAGCTACTGGATATGGACCCCACCTTAACCTGGTTCTGTCTTCAAAGACCCTGTATGTTTTGAGGGGGCCTCGGTTCAAGCCTCACCAGCTGGCCATCCTGGCTTCTGGCCTCCTGCTGTGAGCCCAGCACTGCGTGCAGGGGAGCCTGTTAGACCTCAGAGGGACCCTACGTGCAAAGCAGCATCAATAGTCCCACGTTACAGATGGGGAAACTGAGGCATGGATTCAGCAAGTCACCGAGTATGGCAGAACCCACAGGAGGATTTGGGTGGGATTCTGACCCTGACACCCATGGACCCTGGGGCAGAGATCTGAGCAACCCTGAGGACCCAGGCCATTGTGCAGCTTCAGGAGAGCGATTTGAGTTGAGGACGTCCCATCATGCACCTGTCCTCCCCCACCCCATTCCTAGAGATAACTAGCCTCCTCCATTTTCTAGCCATAACTTTCTTGGTTTTCTTTTTAGTTCCACCACCCCCATTTCATCCCTGAAATGCAATGCCCTTTCTGCCTCTCACTGGAGTTTGTACAAATAGAAGAATGTCTTCCATTTCCTTTCAGCACCTCCCTCCCCCTGCCAGCGTTGTGGGTCTCATGGGACAGATACCCTGTTTTTCTCAGATCTGTGGTTAATTCACTTCTATCACTGAATCACAGTTTATTGATTCACGTTGGTGTTGATGGGCCGGTGGCCTGTCCCCGTTGGGCCACAGGAGCTGCAAGATCTGCCAGGAATCAGCCAGGCGCTGGCTCAGCCCTTCCCCCAGGAAAGGTCAGACAGGTTCCCAGTGGGCAGCTGCGGGTTTGTCTCCATTTTCTCCTCTACATTTCATAGAATGTCTATGTGTCTGAGCACTGCTTAAATAATTAAATTATTCAGGAATAATGTTGAGGCGGTGGGCGAGGCAGAGTGTGGCTGTGTGCTGGAGGCTTGGACTCTGCAGCCAGGTGGACAGCACTGACCAGTCCCCCTGTGCCCCTCGGTGAGGGCGGTCAGACCGCTGGGCCTGGATTCCTCACAACACCTATGCAGGGCCCAGTAGAGCCCCAGGACCCAGAGCAGGGCTTGGCCTGTACCCAGGGGTGAGTGTAGGTTTGCTGTCATTGCTGTCATTGTAAAAACAGATCCTTTGAGAACAACGATGAAGCCACAGCAAAGAGCAGATGGGCAGGTGACCCCACGCATGGGCTCTGCACCCTTGTAGGACCCAAACTGGGAGTTATTTGCCCAGCATAGTGGCCTGGGTGGAATGGGGCCTCCATCCTGGTTGTGGGACTATGAGTCCTGCTCAGTCCCAGCCGCAGGGTGGACCCTACTGTCTCCTGGGAATAGGCCATGCCCGCTCACCTCAGTGACCTTAGAGCCAGCACACATGTGGGGCAGCCTCAGATGCTGAAGACCCACCTATGCTTGGAGTCAGGGACACGTGTGAGATCTGAGCTCAGGACTCACTGGGGCTGTGTCCTATGGCCTTAGGCCACTCTCAGGTACAGTGCTGACCAGTACCTGCTAGAGGCCGAACTGTGCCCCCAAATTCGTATGTTGAAGCCCTAATCCCCAATTACCTCAGAAAAGAGACAATATTTGGGTATAGGGTCTTCAAAGAGGTAATAAGGTCGAAAGGAAATCACCTACATGATACCACCTAACATGTGTCCTTATAAGGCCACACTGAAGGATGACCCCTTAAGGAGACTCTGCAGGAGGTTCCAGACCTTCTGACACTGTGACCTTGGATGTCTGGCTCCAGAACTATGAGGAAATGAGTGTCTGTTTCTGAAGCTGCCACTCGTGGGGTCAGCCCCGCCAAGCCAGTGGCCGGCAGAGTCTCCCACAAGCTCAGCCTGGCTCTCAAGAAATTGCTTCCGATGTGGCTCAAGAAATGGTTAATTTTTTCCTTTTTCTTCTGTTCTTTCTTTCCCTCCTCAAATCCCAGTGGACCACCATGGCTGCCTGGCCACTGAGCGGATGCGGAGTCTCAGAGTTTATGGTCTCTGGGTGACGGGCTGCACCGGCTATGTGAGCCTCACAGGCACAGAGACTTGGCTTTACCATTGGGCAGAATGGCCGTGCGTTGCAGGGGGGCCACACTGGCTGCACGGCTGTGCCGCTCAGGGTGCCTCGCTAGCCCTGCCTGCTCCTCTGCGGTACAGGTTCTGAGTGGTGTCTGCCCGAGAGGGTGTTAGATGGTTTGCAGGAAGGGAGCATCAGGTCCCATGTGGCTCACTCAGCACGGCAGTGACTCTCCTTGGCCTGGGAGCAGGAGGGGAGCAGTGTGACTGCCCCAGCCGCTGGGGGCCGCGTGCCTTGCAGGACCCCCGGCAATAGCTGAAGGGACGAGTCTGTACTCACAGGTGGTGGCAAGTGTGCAGCCAGCTCCTCGCTGATGCTTCAATTAAATCTCAAGTAAGTTTCTCAAAGTCTTGCCAAGTCCAAGGTTACAAGAAAATAAAGGCAAATGGCCCATTTTATGATTTTACATCGGCCACCTTGGCTGGGCAAATGGGCAGCCCACCACGAAGTGGAAGGGTTAATTTCCCATTCTGTGTTTACCTCCTACCTGGACTGCAGTCCGGACAGCCCCTATACTGCCTCTCCTGGGCTTTTTACCCCCTGGGGGCATGTCCTCGGCTTTAGGGAGCAGCTTCTGGCATGGGAGCAGCTTCTGGCACCCACCAAGAGTGAGTGACTGACTCCCCTGCACACATGCACACCCCGTCCTGTTCCCACCTGGTCCTGCAAGGCTCCTCCAGGCCCAGCCTCTGCTCTCATCTCCTCAGACAGTGATGACCCCACAGCAGATAGAGGGAGCAGTGCCTCCTCTAGGGGACAGCCAGAGCCCATGCTGGCCTGCCCAACTCAGCTCCCACCACTCTCTGACCTGGACTCCTGCCACCATTCCTCCCCCTCTCCTGCTGCACCTGCTGAGGCCTCTGCAGCGCCCATTGCCTCCTTGCCAGCCATCCTCAGGTCTCATGTCCACTCCTTTAGGTCTTTATGCGGCCTTCCTTGTCCTCCTCTGGACATAGGGCCCCACTATGCACCCTAAACTCAGGACCCACACCTCAGTGCTCCCCCAACCCGCCCCTGTGCTCACCTCTGGCCTGCACCTCCCCACCCTCACTCTGCCCCCACTGCCCCTGCACCCACCCCTGGCCTGGGTTTGGCCAACGAAGGCTGTGTCCTCGGTGCCCACACAGCCCTGGAGTGAGTAGCCCCGGGGCCATAGCCCCCCATTCCCAAGCTCTGAGAGCCCCTCCTCTCCCAGGACAGACCGTCCCAGCTCTGAGTCACATAGTGATGTGGTTCTCTCCTTTCGTGATCCACATGAAAACATGGAGAGTAGAAAGGAGTGGACAGCAGCCTGGGGCAAGGAGGGGCATTTGTTACTCTGTTCTTTAATGTATTCGAACAACCAAAGCCCTACAAGGGCTACGATCAGACAGGGGACATTAGGTCAGGCCCGGCCCGCAGACCCGAGGAGGCTGAGAACTCAGGTGTTCTCCAAGGCAGGTGGCGCACTCAGAGACCCTGCGGTGTGAAATGACAGAGAGGTGTCTGGGTTGGACACACAAGATTCTCTCAACTACTGACAATGTGATGGCTACAAGACGAGGGCAGAGCAAAGGAAAGCACAATTTGCCGTCTTTGAGAGAGACGATCAGTGTCACGCATGAGGGGACAGCACTAAAATTGCTAATATTATGAGTGGAAGTTAAGTCTAGACCAGCTCATATAAACATAAAATACCACACACAGGCCTGCAAACACACACATACTCACTCACACAAACCCAGTGTCACCAGGATTAACTGTGACCAGAGAGGGAAGACAAGTGATTAGTTAACAGTTTGGGTCCTGTCTCCACACCATCTCTGGGATAACACCTGGCCTCAAAATAGGTCTCTTCACTTAAACAAAAATAATAGTAACAAGAAATAACAGGAATAATGTAGAGGAGGGATCTTAAAATAGACCACAGAAAAAAATTTGGGCTATGAGAAGACTGGAAAATATTATGAAGAAAAAGATAGCATCACATGGGTTCAGATTATAGTCTAAAAAAGTTATAATGAATCTGGAAATCAGGGCCTTAAAACCCAAGACCAAAGAGCCTGTGGAAGCAATAACAAAACAAAAGAAAAAATGAAAATCAGTTGCTAAACCTTGGGAAGGAGTGACAAAATCAATAAAGCCTTTCTAGAAAAGACCTGTCATAACCAAGGAGAAAATTGGCATAAAATCTTAAGAAAAATGAAATCATTTCGGTTTTTAAATATAAGAGAGAATGTGATAACTATATAAAAAAAAATTTCCAGTACACATAGAGTTGTTAGCTCTGGAGAAAAGGACTTGAAGTTACTAGACTTGAAAGTTAAAGAAACCACAGCATCAGAATTCAAACCCATTCCCCTTTCCAAAATAGAATTTAGGCAAATATTAAGGAACAATATTGAGCAATCTTTGGACTTTTCCATTAAAATCTTCAATGTCAAAAGAGTGTGGAGCAATAGCTATAAAGATTTCAATGAAAAAAAGATCACGAAATAATTTTATACCCAGCTAAGCTACCATTCAAGTATAAAGTAAAGAGATGGGTCTGTCTCATATTCAAGAACTTCCACAAACTTTCTCGAAGACATTACTGCTAAAGGATAAGTCAGCCAGGTAGTAACTTGCTCAAGAAGTTGTGGCAAATGAACTGGGGCTTTAGTGAAAATTTATGAATTAATATTGAGACAGAAAGTATAGAAATGTTGGTTACGGAATGGACAATGAATATTCTAAACCATAACCATGCAGAAATAACTACATAATTAACTAAGCAGCGGATGGATGAGAAGGGCAGGTTGGAGGTTGATTAAAGAATGATCTCATCATCATTCTTAGTACAGGAGATCAACACAAGTGATTTTAAGCTTGTAAACCAAGTAACAGAGATATGACTGTATTATTCAAGTATATAAAGCTGATTCATAAAATGTACAAGAATAATTATCTAGCCAGTTATGCTGGGCATCTTTTGCTTACCCCCAGGCTCTCCAGACCTCTGGTTTGTAGCCAGATTTAGCCAATGGGGAGGCTGATGAGATTAAAGAGATGAAACGTAGAGAGGTGAGGTGACGGAGTCTCTTCCCCAGCTCCCCTCCCGTGAGGTCTCCTGGAGCTGCTGTGTCCCTTAATAGATGGTGTCCTCCTTTTAAGATGCCTGGTTTACCTGTCTCTTTTACCTTCCAGCTCCCAGGAATCTCTCCCTCAAGGACACCCCCCTTGGGCTGTGCTGGCTCTCTGAGGTGAGTACAATTCATGTGCACATACCCACAGAGTAATTGCTTTCAAGAAAAAGTGAGGAAGCACAGTTTGCACAGAAACTTGGATAAGGTAGGAATTAACACAACATACATTTGTGTACACATAGAAAATATTCAAATATAACTAATTATGGCAAATGTAAAGACCTTTTTATAAATATGGGACATACCTACAACATAAGAAAACATACTTTGTAAGTAAAGAGATGGACAGACCTTGGAAATGAATGGAAATCATAGTCACACTCATGTAGTTATACTAAGAGCAGAGGGAAAGTTCTAGTGAAAAAATTAAATTCATCCAGGGAACATACTGTATTCACATAACATAGCTTCAAAGTTTATAGCACCAACAAAGTTAATGGGGCCTCAAGGAGAAACAGAAACATGCCCCTCACTAGGTTTCCAGTAAATAATGACAGCAAAACTATTTATAAGCACAGGAAGACGGGGACAGGACAGCTGACAAACAGATCATGTGAACGTGGACCGTGGATTTGGCACTTAAAAGCTTCAGGACAGTCTAGGATGGACATTGAACACTTCAGAAAACTGCCCTGCAAGTCAAACCGCAACACATTTTGAGACAAACAAAATACTGACATGAAACAGAATATATTTATAAACTTAACTACCTTTCGAATTAATGACAGATACACGTGTAAAACAGTTAAACTGGAATACACCCATGCCATGGAATGCTTCTGTAGCCAAAAAAAAGATAAAAGCAATAACACTTTTGATATAGGCAGGAAACAGGACATAGGATTCACATATGGAGTGCAATGATGAGGTTCTCAAACTCACCCTAAAAGACTGTGACCTACTCCTTGCGGAGTCACTCATGCTCCCCTCAGGAAGCCGTGCACGGAGGCCAGAAGCTGGTCTGCCCTTCATAGCGGTTTTTCTAGGATGAATTTGTGAACTTAATTGTCAGACCTTCTATGATGACAGCTCTGATGGCCATTCCAGAAAGAGAGTTCCAAATTGCTTTGAATGGAAATTGTGCAGTACTTATATCTAAATAATAAGAAAGATGCTATGTGTCAAACCACGTCGGCCGCAGCAGACACAAAACCAGGGACCATGCAGGCCGGTGGAGCCCACATCTGGGGGAAGGACGGCAAACCCGAGGCTAAGGCATTTGGGATAAAGCACAAATAAAATGCTGTGGGGTAATCTAAAAATATTAAAATGCAAGCAATAAGAAGAAAGGAGTATAAATTAATGAAATAAAAACTTTAAAAAAACAAACCCATGAGGGCTCCCAAAGCTAAATGTTGATCTTTTGACAAAAGGGGTGGGGGGAGAATTAAAAGATATTGATGGTGACCACGAAATTTATTTTTTTTTAATTCAAAACACTAAAAGTTTATTGAATAACAATGACAAATACAATGCTAGGAATATAAAAAGGGACTTATATAGATCTAGAAGATCATGTTATGTTTTTAAAGATAAGACAATTGTCATATTAAAATGTTGGCTCACTTTCCATCTACTTTTACAAATTCCTCCAAACGCCACTGAAATATTACAGAATTTTTTTTTTTAAATCTGAAAATTATTTCAAAAAATCTGAAAAGATGGGAAGAGAAAAACATTTCGAAGCTGAGAAATCTGAATCCCAAGCTGCGGTCAGTAATATTGGACTTACCTTTTAGAATTTAAAAGTAAGTAAGGAAAAGAAGAAGGGGAGAGTGAGGCGGGCAACGCGGAGGGAGAGTCAAAGCTGCCGGATACCAGAGACACAGGGAATTATTCAGTAATAAAAATCAAGAAGAACATTCAGAGGACAGTGACAAAATAGCTACTGGAAATTAGAAACACAATAGCAAAACGGAAAACTTCATAGAAAGTCTGTCAGATAAAGCTGAGATAATCTCACGGTGGGCCAGCCTTACAAAAGGGTAGCAGAGATAAGACAAAAAGATGATTAAAAATTAGAAGATCTAATTTTTCCGATCTGTCCGCAAGGTCCAACATCCAGAGGAGTCATGGAAGAGAGCACCATGTTGATGGATTTAAAAGGCTCAATAAAAATCCAGCACACAGGGCGGTGCCTGTGGCTCAAAGGAGTAGGACGCTGGCCCCATATACCGGAGGTGGTGGGTTCAAATCCAGCCCTGAGCAAAAAAACTGCAAAAAAAAAAAGTCCAGCACACAAATGAAAATGCACCCATGCCACAGCTCGGCATCTCATCCTGACATTCCAAACCGAGTACAAGAGAATATTCCACAATCTGCATAGAGCAAAAGGTCACACAAATGGACCGAGACTCAAAAAGTCTGGGTTCCCAACAGCGACCCAGGGATCCAGAACTTGATGAAGAAGCACTACCATCCAAGCTGGAAGGAAAAGATTCAGGCAAACTTTTGAATATGTATCGAAATAAAATAAAAACCACTTTGGGTAGGTAGGATCTCAAAAAATTGCCTGTGAGCCCTTTCTCAAGAAGCTCTGGAGGTTGTGCCCACCGGACCGAGGGCCTAAACTTGCAGGGAAGTTGACGTGGTGCAGGGTGCCAGAGACCTCAGGGCAGAGGCAGGTGGCCGTGGCCTTCCCCACCCAGGGAAGAAGCCCCCTGTCTGGACAGGAAGTGGCCACCCCGGAGCATCTACCCCAGAAGCAGCCACTTTCCAGTTAACCGGCAGCCTCATCACTGCCGTCCCATCTCTTAACCCAAGTACCGAGTGCTTTCTCAGGATTCTTCCCGGAGGCTTAACTGCTGTGAGCCAGTGAGCGCCCCACTCTCCTCCCCGATCTGAATCCCACTCGCAGCTTTGTTGTGCTTCAACTGAATGCTGAGAGCTGGGGGAGGCCATGGGGGGTCCCAGAAGCCCGTTTCCCTGCCCGATTCCTCCTGGTCTGTGTACCTCCCCTGGCAGGTGCCCAACTCTGAGTCCTCAGGGTCAGCGTAGAAGCTGCTCTTGGGGGCCCCACTGAGCTCTCCAAGAAGCTGAGAGCAGGCTTTGCCCTAACAACCCTCTTAGCTTGATCCCTGGGTTTCATCATTTAAATCAGTGATTTTTCAACTGGTGTGCTCAATGTGCCGTGAGAGGATCTTAGGTGCACCATGGGACTTTTTAAAGACCATTAATTAAATTATTTTCAAAAGTAGTTCAAAGCATAAAAAGTGTGTGTATATATAGATAAACTCTTTTTTGTGATCAACATAATTTAAGTGTGCCAAGGAAGTTTAACTGTAAGTTCACATGAGATAAAGAAAGATTGAAAAATGCTGATTTAAGTAGCAACAATATTACTATTCCCTTATGAAGCTAGTTTTGTCCTTAACACTCACATCTTAAACTAAATGATGCAATGTGTGTGGGCACATTCTTAGACCATAAAAGCATAAAGAAATGTAAGAAAATGATTTGCACAAATTCAGGACAAAGATAGCTCTGGGAGAGAAGATGGGCACGGACAAGGGGGCCTCCAAGGTATTTATTGGGACCTGATTCTTAACAAGTGTGCTGGACCAATGAGAGTTTCACTTTTTCCTGTTCTTTAAATCATTCATACACGATTTTGATTACATGATGAATTTCATAAAAATGACATCAAGGATAAAAGAACTACAAATAAATTTGTACTGATAAATGTGAAAACTTAATTAAACTAGAAATATTTCTGGAAAAAAAATGTAACTTCAAAAAATGACCCAGAAAGGATTAGGAAGCCTAAGTAGACCCATAACCATGAAAGAAACTGGGTCAATCTTCTGAAGTCCACTCACACTATAGTTTCAATTTTAAAAAGAGTCATGGAGGTTTTATGTGGTGGCTACTACCGGTCAATGAACAGATCATTCCAATTCCATAAAGAATTTTCCAGACTATAAAAAAATGAAAGAACTCATTTTATGAAGTGAGTATAATTTTGATCCCGAGCCAGGCAAGGACAGTATGAAAAAGGGAAATTGTAGGTCAATATAATTTATGAGCATAGATTTTTAAAAAATCATTCAAATTATTAACAATTCAAATGCAGTAACCCACTAAAAAATTATTTATGACTAAATTGGGTTTTCTTGGGAGTACAAGAATTCATTAACAACACAAGCTGTAATTCACCACATAAAACCCATACAATTATTGAAATAGGTACAGAAAAGTACATTTAACAAAGTTAACCCTATTCTTAATAAAAGCTGTGAGAAAAGCACAAATAGGAAAACCATTTTAAACTTGACTTACATTATCTATAAACATTTATAACAAACATCATACATTTTCTCCTAAAATCTGAAACAGGTCAAGGATATTCCATTCCAGTGAAGTAAGAAAAATATAAAAAAAAATTTAGACTTAAAAGGAAAAGAAATTACCAGACAATTTTATTGCATCAACAGGCATTTTAGTAAAATTTATAAAAGTTTCCCCAAGTGGGTGGTGCCTGTGGCTCAGTGAGTATGGCACCAGCCCCATATGCCGAGGGTGGCGGGTTCAAATCCGGCCTCGGCCAAACTGCAACAAAAAACAGCTGGGAGTTGTGGTGGGCACCTGTAGTCCCAGTTACTTGGAAGGCTGAGGCAAGAGAATTGCCTAAGCCCAAGAGCTGGAGGTTGCTGTGAGCTGTGACACCACAGCACTCTACAGAGGGCGACAAAGTGAGACTCTGTCTCTAAAAAAAAAAAAGAAAAAAAAGTTTCCCAAAGTTTCTATGTGTCAGTCAAAAGGACCAAAACTTTAAGTCACAGAGGGAGGAAACCACAGGCCATTACTGAGGGAAACTGGGAGCCAAACCAGGGAGAGGCCCGCCTCGTTCACCTATGTGAAGTCTCAGCGTCTTTAACATTCAGGTGTCCATTTTACTTATAAATTCAATGCAATTCTTATCAAAGTATTTGTAAGATTGTTTCATGGAACCGGACTTAAATTGAAATGCTCAGTCTGTGGCTATTATTAAAAGTCACACCTCAAACTGACAGATCTGTTGTGAGCGAAAGGATGAAAAGACAACCTACCCGAAAAACGCCGAGCAGAGGGAGCTGCGTGCAGCCACCTTAACAACACTAAATAAGATTAACACAAAGCTGACTTTGAACGGAGAGGGGTAGGGCACGGAGACACGCCTCTTACTTTATCATACAACAAAGCAATATTTACCATGCATACTCTTAATGAAAGCAATGTCCCAAAATATAAAAAAAATAAATTAATGGAGCTACTGGAAAAATAATAATCCAACACACCTGCTCTAATTCATAAATTAGGGGTGAATAATACTATTCCAGCAGGATATTCCAGTCCATTCTGTGGATAGGCCAGTCAGGGAAACCAGCAAGGATAACTCAAGTGCACGTGATCAGGCCTCGCCATCCAGGCGCTAATAATATTTTCCCCAGCATGCATAAAAGAGACAAAATTCAGGGCAGCACCTGTGGCTCAAAGGAGTAGGGCGCCGGCCCCATATGCCAGAGGTGGTGGGTTCAAACCCAGCCCCAGCCAAAACTGCGGGAAAAAAAGACAAAATTCAGTCACGTGCGAGAGACCACCAACAGGCCTCAAGGTGCATCTTAAAGAGGCGGTCCCTGACTCAGGACAGGTTGGTGTGCGTTTTTTTGACTTTATGATGGAAAAACCATTCTGTTTTTCCCTTTCCGTAAGTATTCAATAAATTACAAGAGATAGTCAACATCTCATAGGCATTGTGTGACCAGCTGCAGCTTTTCAAAACAAAAAGCTGAATTGCAGGCTGGATGCCCGTAGCTCAGTGGTTAGGGTGCCAGCCACATGCTCCGGGGCTGGAGGGATCGATCCCAGATCAGGCCTGCTAACCAAACAAAAAACCAAAAAGTAGCTGGGTGTTGTGAGTGGTGCCTGAAGTCACAGGTACTAGGGAGGCTGAGGCAAGAGAATTACTTGAGCCCAAGAGTTTGAGGTTGCTGTGAGCTGTGACGCCACAGCACTCTACCAAAGGTGACAAAGTGAGACTGTGTCTCAATAAAAAAAAATACCAAATTAAAAAAACCCATATATTTAGAAATTGAAATACCAGTGCTAAATAACTCCTGAATTCAAAATAATACTAACAACCATAACAAAATGCAAATGGGTCCAGAAAAGATTCACAATACAAACAGGGCACAGCAAAACTTTGTGGACTGTGCTCCGGTGTGGCAGTGTGAGCCTCCGCAAATCTCCCCTATTGCTAAACGCAACTATAAACAATGGACAAAATGCAAAAACCAGCTGCCTACGTGTCCCAAGAATGAAATGGAAGGAGGCGGGTTATAGAGCGGTGTCAAAACCCAGGTAGGAAATCGACCAGGGAGCTAGTTTCTTGTTTGTTGGTGGCTTTGTCCTGAGAGTGGACCATAGTCACGACAGCTGAACTCTTCCTGGCTTTAGATTTAGGGGAGAAACTTCTGGGAAATTGCCACCGGTGAAGAGTGTGGAGGAACGGAAGGCAGGGAGGGAGGGAGAGCTTCGGATCCCAGGTCTGAGTCCACAGGCATCTCAGCAGGCAGTGCCCAGAGTCAGAGCCGCAACAGAAACTTTAGGAAACTCAACTATGTTCTGAACATCTACCCTCAAAAGGTGATTCAGAGCTCAGACACTGACTCTCACTAGCTTAATTTCTAGTGTAAAAATAAATAAGCATTCTGGGCAGGTGCGGTGGCTCACGCCTGTAATCCCAGCACTCTGGGAGACCAAGGCAGGTGGATCATGTGAGCTCAGAAGTCTGAGACCAGCCTGAGCAAGAGTGAGACCCCATCTCTACTAAAATAGAAAACTAGTGGGGCATTGTGGTGGGTGCCTATAGTCCCAGGTACTCAGGAGGCCGAGCCAGGAGGGTCACTTGAGCCTAGGAGTTTGAGGTTACTATGAGCTACGACACCACAGTGCTCTACTCCAGGTGACAGTCACTGCCACACTCACACACTCGCTGCATTGGGTGAGGCCCACGGCCCATCCCCAGGTCCCCGGGGTGGAGATGTGGGTCCTCCACTGGGGATGAGCAACATCCTGACGATGCTGGTGCGTGGCCCGTCTCAGCAGGGCCTCAGGAGGTGGTTGGCCTGTGTCAATCATTCCATAGAGTGTCCCTGGGACATCGAACCTGCCCAGGTGACTAACGTGCAAAAGAGGGACGTACCCAGGAGGAGTTAGCTGGACACCCCCACGTGGGCAGCAGGGTGTGGCAGCCACACATTATGGTCCCTTCAATGTGGCATCAGTTTGTCCCAACAGCAAATAAACATTAAGGTGGAAATGCTGAGCAGGGACGCGCCAAAGGCCGCAGAGCTGCGAGGGGGAGAGACGGTTCAGGTGCATCCCCTGGGTCCCGCTGCCAGGCCAGCTGCTCCTCGTGTGTGACAATTTAGCAGTGAGGTGGGCACATGGTCAGTGGTGTGAAAACAAACATGACCAGGGTATCGTTCCGAGGAGGACAGAGTCCCAGAGACAGAGCATCAGACCAAGGCTGAGACTGACCCTCCTGCATGAGCCCCTGCCCAGAGGCCACAGCCCTGGGGCTGGACACACCCCCGTTCTCTCTGCAGGAGGCCAAGCCTCACTCAGTGGGTAAAGGAAGGGGGCCCGTCCACACCCCAAGGGACCCTGGAGCCAGGAGCTGTGGTTGACGTCACTCTGCTGGGCGGCCCTGCGGTCTGCTCCTGGCAGACACTAAGGATGGCATTCTTTAGCCCTCAGAAAGCATCACAGAGACGTATACGAGCAAATGAGACAGGATGGTTACATTAGAAAGCATTTTTCAGCCTTATCTCTGTCTGCAACCACTTCACCCACTTACCGGAACTTTCTTCCTCAGCCTGAGGCTACAGGGCAAACTTCAGGACATGGATCACGCGGTGCCCAGGCGATGATGTTATGCCCCAAATCCATCTCACTAAGGGCTTTCAACACTCCCCCTTTAAGACAGCTGAAAGAGTTCAATAATAACCGCAAAAGCCCAGCTTCCCCTTGGAAGGACTCCCCTTCCCAGGTGTTGGCGCTTGTCAAACTCAGCTTGCATTAAGCTTGCATTCCCCTTCTAAAAGGTTTCCACCTCTCCTCCTAGCCGGTGAGAGACTTTGAGGCATGAGCCTGTTCTTGCCCAGCCTATTGATAAAGGACCTTGCTTAAATTGGACTCAGTGTGCTGGTGTTTCCCTGTTCTACTTGCAGCAAGTACAATGATGCGTGCCGGCGGGGACAGTTCTGTGGGGCCGGCTTCTGCCCCTCTCCTTCCCGCAGCCCTTCTCCACACTGCTCCCCCAGCATCCCCACCTCCAGGCCCCAGCTTCACTGCCCCTCCTGAGTCCCCAATGGCAGGACCCTGCCTATGTCCTGGCACTGGAGCCAAAGCATCTTGGAGCACAAGGATTCAGCAGACCGGACTGTCCTGGAGAGAAGCGACTGACTTAGCACTGCCCGGTTCTTTCTAAAGGAGGACAGGAAGGTCAAGATCGGTGCTTCTCGACCTTCTTAATGCCATGACCCTTCAGTACAGTTACGAAAATAATTTTATGGTCGGGGGTCACCCGTCGCGGCATTAGGAAGGTTGAGAACCACTGGTCTAGAAGGACCCACATTCACAGCCGTGGTCATCTTTGGGCCGTGCTGTCAGACAGTCTCCCCTTTACCCCTGTTGCTCCTCTTGGGGCATCTGTAGGTGAGAGAGAATGAGCAGACGATACTGTCCGGCAGTTGGGGTCTCCACGCTGTGACCCCATTCCCTGCTGCTGCCTGGGAGCATCTGAGCCCCGCCCGACTCCCCCTTTTGAGACCCTGTCCGGGCCCCCAGCTTCACTGCAGATAACCTCGGGGCTGCCGTGGGCCCTGCCCAGCGCCCATGACTGAAGGGGCTCAAAGCCCTAATTAAGAAGAAGTTTATGAATCTAGAGCAGAAACGCCAGTTTAATTACGGGGTAGTCAGAAGGCTCATTCCCTCGTGGTGACTTATGACATGTAGCCTCTGAGCCTTTGTACGCTACACGAGGGGAAAATTGGTTACATTTTAGGAATTAAATTGATAACTTGACCAAATCGATTTCATTAGCGACTCTGTCATATTCGCTGTTAATGATGGTAGCACTGGGATGGAAACTGACAATGGCCCGTGAAGAATGGGGCAGATGGCGGCAGCACCACGCCGGGGCTGGCATGTCCAGGAGGGCTGAGGGAACCTGCTTTTACGCCCTGAGCTCACTCTGCCCCTGATTCCTTCTATTGCCACCTGGCTCCTGGGCTGGACGAGGGTGCTCACTGTCCAGTGCGCTCCCATTAGAGCTCACGCTGCGTGGGGAGCTCTGTGCTGGGCCTCTTGTCCAGCCAGCAGGGGCAGAAGGTCTGCAGTCTTCTCCTCCCCATCCAGCCTACGCAGGAGCCGTGCCGTGTCCTGATGTAGCTCCACCTCTCCCTCCCAGGGCCCCTGCCCAGAGCTGGCCAGCTGCACACCAGGCACGCCCTGTCCTGAGGACACAGGGGCATCCAAACCTCACAGAAGGGGACCCAGCTTCTCTCACCTGCCCTGCTTGGTGTGGCCTCAATCCTTGGGATAGGTCCTAGAAAAGCCTGGACCATGCGGTCTACCCTGAGCTGAAGTGGACATCTGAGCACTGTCTTGAAATCAAAGGCCCTGGAGGAGAAGTAGAGGGCTTTGCAGCAGACTCTAGGATTTTTGGATAACCCCTAGCCGAGCGGAGACATTACCAAGGTCTGGGGTAGCGTCAGAAGGAATTACCTTGAGGCCACCCCTCTTGCTCCCTTTCCAAAGGAGCCTCCTCCGCGTCCTGCAGTAAACACACACCCAGGGAGGCCTGTTCTCGTATCTTCCAAGTTTCCAAAGCCTGATCGGACTGTGTTCCTGGGAGTCCCGTCTCTCTTTCTTCCTCCAGAAAGCCAATCCCACAGCAGAAGTGGCTCTCTCACAGACCAGGGGCCCCGTGTAGGCGGCTGTGGAGTTGGTTGGAGGGCATCATTTCAACTCCAGAGGGCTTGGGACAAAGGCCCTCCTCTTGGTTGAGTCTCAGTCGGGCTCTGGTTCCCATGAGTCTTGACCTGGGCTCTGCCCTCCCTGGAGAGGCCAGTGTTAGCAGAACCACACCGAGATGGGCTGGGGGCAGCCTGAGGTGCCCAAGCTCCTCAGCCCACTGTCCACCTGCAAGGGCTCGGCCTGCCCTCAGCAAGCGTCCCACTGGGTCAACTCCACCAGACCCGGCGTCCCTCCTAGTGCCGTCTCACCGTGGGCGGGGTCCCCTGCAGCGGTCACCGTGCCAGCTGACACCTCCTGACACGTCCTAATTCTGTCACAGCCACCCTGGACAGTGTCCTCCTTACTATCTCAGCGTGGGCAGGGTGGGTCTCCCGTGAGACTCCCTCTACAGCAAGGCACCCCTGGGCTTGCCTTTCTTGGGCTACACAGTAGCCCCTTCGGGGAGCTGTCCCCGACTCAGGCCTAGAAGGAAGCGACTCCCGTCTTTGAGTGGAGGCTGCCGGAAAAGAAGGGCAGGACCACCAGGGGCTCCGGGAGGTGCTGCCCCCACCACCCACCCACTGGCAAAGGAGATTAATTCTCTTCCCCAGGGTTGGTGGAAAGAATAAGTTAGGTGGCATTCCAGAGACGAGAAAATATACATGGTCATCACTTTAGACTCTATAAGTTTAGAATGATTCCCTGACCCTGGCAAAGAAGAAGGAGTAAAAGATATTTAAGCCACATGTGTCCTCTAAGAAGCAAACAGCCAAATAGGAAGGCACAGGGACCAAGCACAGTGTGAGCCGAGCCAGCACAGGCCGCCACACACAGACATAGGCGCTGGAGGCAAGAAGCCAGGACGGTCAGCCCAGGAGTCCCAGGGGACCACCTGAAGTCCAGCCGTGCTCAGAAGGGGCGTTCTTCTCTGACCGGTACCCCGGCTGGGGCACTGATGGGGGAAGGGTCAGGGCTCGTGCTGTGTGATCAGAGCCGCACCTGAGACCAGGAGGTGGCCGAGGCCCTGGAGGACACCTGAAGCCAGATCCCAGGGCACTGAGTGCCCATCTTTCCGGGGCTCACCTGGCCCCCAAGTTTCCGGCCAGCAGACATAGTGCTGCATAAGGCCCAGGCCGGAGGTGCTGGGGGCCTGGGCACATCTCCACACCCTGTCCCTGTTTCTAAGGGTGAAGAGAGTTCATGGGCAACAGCGGAAGTTTTCACACTGAAGGTCCTGGTGAGAGGGAGCAGTGCTGGGTGGGCCAGATGACCTAGTGGCTGGAAAAGACACCACAGCGGATGCTGGGATGATTTTGTGGGGTGCCGGGCATGGTCTGGAGCCCCAGGCCCTGTGCTGGGCAGCCTGCACACCTGTCCCCCAGGCCTGCATCCCAGACGGTGCTGCTGGCTCTCTGCTGTGAGCCCCCTCCCTTCCCTCTCCTGACTGCCTGCAGGTCACTCCCTCCTGTGTCTGCCTCCCTGTGGCTTCCCCCAGGCCCTCCGGGGGGCCTCTCTCAGCTCCCCAAGGGAGAATCTGGGTGGGGGCTAGTGGCTGCATGGGGCCTCTGTCCCCAGGGCTGCTCCATGACTCGCTGGGGGTGGGTGCAGAGCCCACAGTGAGTCCTGGCTACCAGCCCTGCCAGGCAATGGTGCCACCCTCTGCTTAAACCACAGGACAGGCTGACCCAAGGTCTACATGGGGAGCACTGTGTGGAGGGCCCCCGGGTGTGCCCCTGGGGACTCTTGGTGACCTCACCTCCTGGTGTTTCATGTACACTTGTGCACGTGTACACACCACTGGCTTTTCAATCTTATGGTCAGCTTAGAACAAGGGTGGCGAAGCAGTTACCTCCTGCATGCCGGAATGATGGGTTACGGTGGTGTCTGCACTGGACACGGGAGCAGTCAGGGAGGGCAGGGCAGGGCAGGGGAGGCGCTGGGTGTGTGCACAAGCTCTGGGAGAGCTTGGCCTCTGTGCTGGGTGCTGTGGTGGGTCAGCCCAGCCTGGCTGCCCTCCGACCTGGGTGGACCTTAGTGGCCCCTATAGGTCAGGAATCCCGTATGGCACCTCCTTGGACCCCTGACTCAAAATGGGCCCATTACATGATAGTGAAAATGGGCATAAGTTCACACGCACGTGCAGCGTGCACACCACAGACACACGCACATGCATGTGTGCACATCACAGGCACACACATGTGCACGTGTGCACACCATAGACAAGCATGCATGTGCAGGGTGCACACCACAGACACACGCACGTGCAAGGTGCATACCACAGACACATGCATGTGCAGCGTGCACACCACAGGCACACACATGTGCACGTGTGCACACCATAGACATGCATGCATGTGCAGGGTGCACACCACAGACACACGCATGTGCAGCGTGCACACCACAGACACGCACGTGCAAGGTGCTTAACACAGACACATGCACGTGCAGGGTGCATACTGCAGACACATGCATGTGTATGTGTACACACCACAGACACACGCATGTGCAGCCACACACCATAGACATGCATGCATGTCCATGTGTACACACCACAGACACACACACGTGCATGTGTGCACACCCACTTATCTGTGCACACACACTCCACCAAGGCCCCTCCCTGATTCCCACTGCTGGCATTAGGCTGTCCCCATACATCCCCCTACAGCCTGGACTGGGCGGACAGGTATAGCCACAAAGGTGCACACCCAGTGTGCCAGAGGCATTGGCTTTGGACGGCACAGGAGCCTTTAGATGCTCAGGTGCAGTCATTGCCCCGCCCGCTCAGCAGGCGGCCACACCCCTCCTTTGGGAGCTGCAGCTGAGGCCCAGGGAAGTGACCAGGTGAGCACCAGAGCCCAGCCCCAACACAAGGGCACCGGGCAGTGCTGCGTGGCAGGAGTGTGAATGGGAGAGATACCAGTGCCCAGTCACCTGAGGGCACCGCAGGGAGGAAGCCCAAGCTGGGGTCAGGACCACCATGAGCTGGGGCCTCATGTGGATGTCACCTCCCATCTGCAGGAAGCCTCCGGGTCTGACTCACCTGCGGAAAACAGGTTCAGGGCGGAACTGTCCATATACAGCACTGCGCTGGGCTTCACCGGGCTGTGCGGCTCCAGTCCACTGCTGCCGAGGGCATGGCCAGCCCAGGGTGGAGGGAACAGAGAGGCACAGCATGGCCCCCACCGCCAGGCACACAGCAGAGCTGGCGCCCAGAGCAGGGCCACCCAGGGAGGGAGCACGGCCCTGCGGTCACAGCATCAGCTTTGGAGCAAAGCCAACCGGTGGGGCTGCAGGGTGGCCAGTGGGCAGCTCTGGGCAAAGGGTGCAGGTGAAGCTGCGGTGGACACACAGGCACCTCCAGGCACCTCCAGCATGGTTGGCCCAGGGCCCTGTGTCACTCCAGGATGCAGGGCGAGGCTGAGACCACCTGTGGAAGAAGGCTGATGTCCAAGGGGTCTTCCCCTAGCCCCTCTGCCCAGGGAAGCAGGGCTGCATGATGGCTGTCCTACTGGTGGGAGGGGAACTGTGGACAGCAGCTCTGGTTAGCCACCGACAGGGCCTGAGGGCAGCGGGGATAGAGCCAGTTCTGTTCCCAAGTAGGACAGGGATCACACCCACCTCCTAGAGCCACAAGGCAGTGACTTGCTTTAAGCAGCAGGCAGACAGAGGGTGGCCATGGCCGGGCACCCTCGTATCTCCTTCCTGGGAGACTTGCCCTTTCCAGCCTGCACGGTGCTCATGACACAAAGAGTGGTCCAGGCCCAGACCCCTGTGGTCAGCCTCTGAGCCTGGGCTGCTGTCACCCAGCATACCTCAGCCTCCGGTGAAAGCTGGCTCCCTCCCCATGCCAGGCCGGACCTCCTGCATTTCTCCTGAGAAAGGAGGGAAGAGTTGGTGCCCCTTCCCAGCCACATGGCCCTGTGCTGTCTGTGCACTGACCACAGAACTGGGCAGTTCAGCAGGGCGTGCTTCCCCTGAAGAGGCCTGGGCACCAAGGACATGCCCCAACCTCGCAGGAAAAGCTAGGTCTTATCTCTGCCTCGAGTGCCAAAGACCAGGAACGTCTCCTTGAAACGAAGCACAGACCATCAGACAGCCGTGGCCTACCCACCCACCACGTGTGTCCAGGAGCAACAGAAAAGTGTGACTCCCACCGAGGTGGCCTTAGGTGGTGGACTCTGGCAGCACAAATGGCCTGAACTCTAAACCATGCTTTTTAGAGAGTTGAGTTGAGAATTCTTTGAAAAGGGATCTGTTAGCCATGGGTGTCCTTCGGAGCCCTGAGCCAGGCTGTGTCTCTGTGTCCAGGGCATGTGTGGGGCTGGCTCCCGAGCACCTGGGGACGCTGAATGCATGTGGCCATCAGCCTTCTCACTGGCTGCCTGGATCGCCCTGCAGGGCAGGAAAATGAGTAAGATGCCAGGGACATCTCATGTGGCTGCACGTGTGACTGATGAACAGACAGGATTCAGCCTCCGTATGGGGTGCGTGGGGTGTTCACAGGAACGACAGACACCCAGCAGTGCTGTAGCCAGCCACTGTCCACCAGCCTGGGCCAGGCCGCAGAAAAACCTAGTGTTCACAGATAGCACGTCACATACAGGAAGGGGCCGGCAGTGCTGCGAGGGCCACAGGCGTTGTGTCCAGGGTAACGCCCACATCTGCTCAGACCCGGGGTCCCTGCACCGACCCCTGCCTGCCGGCCCCACCAGCCATGCCAGCTACAGCCCCTGTCCCAGGACATCACGGCCAGGGAACAAAAGCCATGCTTATCAAAGGATTTTTTCTTTATTTCCATAATTTAGCTGAATCAACACAAAATTGAATACTGTAAAACGAGAAAAAAAAAACGCTGTAACATCTTAAATCTCCCGGACTCTGCCCCTGAAGGTGTCTACACGCGCTTTCAAAAGAGACAGGCAACAGGGAGGTGGTGGTGACACCGGCCGGTCAGGGGTGGGGGGGCCACAGTCCTCCTGGGACCCTCTGCCCTGCTCCAGGAGCTGCCTTGCCAGGCCTCTGCGATGAGACCCAACCTCAGCTGTTCTTTCAGTCCAGACCACAAACACCTCTGAACCTGCGTCATGGAGGGGTAAGTGACATCCTCGTGGACCCTGGAAAAGGTCTTAAATAAATGAATTTCCTTTCCTATCTTTAGTCTATGGTTGCTGGAACAGTGTCTATATAGTTTTTTTTTTTAACCTTTTTTGCATTTTTAGTAGCATAGAACTAGCATAATATTCATGTTAATTGGACTCATAGGTAGTATACTTGAGTGGAAACCCAGGAGAATGAGGGAGCCTGGCACAGGACTGCCAGGGAAAAACCAGAACCGTCCCCTTATTCATGGGCCCCCCTGCCCAGACTCGCTGGAGGGACAGGAGAGGATGGGCATCGCCGTCCCCCTGGGCCTCTGCCCACCCCGCTCCCCTGACCTCCGACATGAAGACAGAGGACTTCTGAGAACGAGGGGACGTGGACTTGGGGAGAAGGGCTGCAGACTAACTTCAAGACCCACAAATGGCAAAAGGGGTAAGAAACACGAAAACAGAACCCACCTGAAGAGGCGTGTCAAAATATTGTACACTCAACGCTGACCTACACGGAGACCAAGGGAGGATCAGCCGAGCCTCACCCCAAGGAAGTAGACACCGGTTTCCCCCAGACACTGGTGGATGCGTCCGTGAGACACCAGTGCCACGGTCCTGGGCTCACTTCTCCCAGAGTCCTGCCTCTCTGACCTGGCACCGTGAGGCTGAGGGCACCTCCTCCCACTGCGTCCCACCCCACGGAGTCTTCAGGAACACACGGGGCTCGGCCCAGATCTCGGGATGGCCAGGGCGGCCACAGTAATTGTTAAATAGGATTTTCTACAAATATACAACATATAAAAACTGTTAAATATATAACTTTAGGCTTTGCAAAATACATTTAATGATCTCTTTCAAACAAGTGTTACTTTAGTTTTCTTTAATTTGCTTTCTGGAGCTAACTGGTGTATTGGATGCGACAGCAGTCACGGGAGACCCAACATGCTCTTGGCAAATACTGGATTATCCAACTATCAAAAATGGAGCTGCAGAAGAGGCATGTTTAACTGGTTAAAACAGAAAGTGATTTTAGTACGATAAAGTCCATTTAAGTACAGAGGAATACAGCGGCCTGTGTCCGCGCGGGGCCCGTCCCTGGCCCTGCACGGGTCGATTCCAGCAGGTGCACCACGGCTTCCTTCCAGCCATGGCCCATCCTCGCAGGCTGCGCTGGAGTGTTCGTGCAGTGGAGGCCTCTGCCACGGCTGCCCCCTCTCCGCCGGGCCACCAGCATGTCTCTGCCACCGTCACCCCGCCCCCACAACAGAGCCCTGGGACTCGGGCAGTCAGGGTGCGTCCACGGTAAATAGATTTTGCTCTTTGGTCTATCGAGTATACTGAAAGTATAAGAAAATAAAAGCAATTCACACAGTCTGGGCACAAGAGGAGGTGGCTTCCGCACCTGACAGTTCCCTGGGCTGGGTGCTGTGTCTAAGGCTGGCTGGGCTGCAGCCTCTTCTGGCCACCAGTGCCTCCTCGTCCTCCTTGTCCTCGTCTTCCTCTGAGAGCAAGGCCAACGCCAGGGCCGGCAGAGGGTGGGCACGGCCAGGCTCCCGCAGACCGAGTATTGCTGATGCCTGGCGCTGCCCCCACCTGTGTCCTAGTCCCGGCCTCCTCGGTTCAGCTGCACTGGAGCGCAGGACGCCGAGGGACGAGGCTATCCTTGGTGGGCCACAGGGGCACAGAGACGGGGCGGACGGCAGAGAACGGGTGAAGTCCACAGCGGACGGAGGACCGTGGCCAAGGCGTGGGCTCTCCAGGGAGCCCAGGCCACTCCTGGGGGCCCCTCAGGGGCCGTGTTTGTCAGGAGACCTGAGAGACAAAGAGGGGAGAGTTAGCCTCTTACAGACGCCTCCTGGGGCTTCTGAGGCATTGTGTCAGCAGTCCACAGCCCTCGTGCCCCCCTCTGCCCTGCCTGACTCATGCGGGGCCTTCCGGAGGACCCCAAACTAAGAGCCCATGCTCGAGACTTGCAGGGGAGATTGGGCTCGCCAGGCTAGCTCCCTGGGAACACACACCCTTCTTTATGTCCCAGGGGAGAGGGTCAACCTTGGAAAGACACCCCCAGCCCAGCTCAGACTCACGACTTCCCCACTCTGCATACAGGGCCGTAGCCATGGCCACTTTGCCCCACACCAGCTCAAGGAGTGCCTGTGGCTCCTGGTGCCCTGTGTCCAAGTCAAACCCCTTCCAGCTTCCTGGGCCCCTGAGGCCACTCCCCACCCTGAGGGGCTCTGCCCTGGGCCACAGAGGGCAGGGCCACCTCGAGCTGGGAGATCTGGCCACACCACACCATGGAGTTGTGTCTCCGGGTCTCTACAGGGCCTCGGTGAGGTTCCTGCAGCTGCCATAGCAAATGACCACACACTGGTGGCCTGAAATAACAGATGTTTATTCCCGCACAGTTCTGGAAGCCAGAACTGGAAATCAAAGCTCCAGCCGAGTCTCTCTCTGAGCTCCTAGGTAGCCCCTCTGCCCCCACCCCCATGTGCAGGGGTGTCTTCTCTGCACCATCGTGTCTGTCCTACAAGGACGCTTGCCATTGGGTTTAAATCCCACCTTAAACCAGGGTAACCTTACCATGAGATCCAGACCCTTAACCTGACACCATCAGCCCTTATCTTCCTTCATGGACTAGCCAGCTGTCTAGTCTCATCTGTTCCCACGCTACCTGCCCGGTCTCAGCCTGTGGATCTGACTCTGATCTCCTGCCTGAACCACTCCTGCCCCTGGGCCTTTCCTGTAACTCTGTACTGGACTCAGAAGGCCAGGCTGGAGGCGACCCTCACCTCCCCTGCACCCCCCACCCACCCCAGGTCCACCATCCTGCTGTACACCATGTGCCAGAGCCCGTCCCGTCAGCCCCACGACGGGAGCGGGTGGAGACTCTTACAGAGGTCCACAAAGGGTGAGCCAAGAAAGCAGTGGCCAATTCTACTTTCCTCCACATAATAGCACTGTCTAAATTCTTACAGAAAAATCAGAAAGTGTTAAAGAGCAGGAAAGAAAACAAAAACCCTCCTGCATGTCTGTATTCAAAGACACGGTAGTTTGAACCTTTTCTTATGTTTAATGTAAAATAAGGGACAGGGTCTTGCGTAAAGCTCTGTATTCTGTTGGGCGCGTCCACCTGCGGGGTTCCCTGCAGTGACTGGACACTGAACCCCAGCATCTTAACATGAGTGGCTCTGCCCATCTGCCCGTCCAGGAGGCCACTGGCATCTCCCGGTCCTATCGCCAAAGTGACGGCTGCCGGGCCCCAGGACCAGGTGCTTCTGCTACCGGGCCTGGCCAGGGCTCGGCCACACCATGGTCAGTGCACATCACTGTGGTTTAAAATCTTTATTAATTAAATAAAGGAAAGGCAGCATTTTGTTGTGGTTCCATCTTCACTGTTTTGATGCTTAGAAAAGTAGAAACATTTTCCAAATGGTCTTTTGCAAGTTGTTTTATTCTATTAGTTTTGTTTGTCTTACCAATTTGAGAATGTGGGTCTGGGTAATTATGTGTGTTTGTCTGTGAGAGCCGCCCTGGGCGTATTTACCGGAGGCCTGTGTGCCAGCCGGGTCCATTTTTCTTTTGTACTTGATATAGTTAACAGTTCCATTTCTATGCAGGAAGCACCACTCAATTGCATTGCTAAAACAATGACATAACCTTATACACATTCTAGTAATTTCTAACAGTAACAGTGTTTAACAGCTCTAGATCCATCTGAAATGTCTCAGGACCGCATCAGGGTATCAATAGATCCATCTGGAATGTCTCAGGACCGCATCAGGGTATCAATTCCATCTTTCTGTCCAGGGCCCAGGGATCCGTGGGTGTAGGACGCTCCCCAGCACCACATGACAAGGGACCTGGCTCAGGTGTCTTTACAGTACCCAGAAATGACTCTGATGACACTTTTCTATCTGAAGTACCTCCCTTTATGTTATTATATTAAATGTACTCTTAATGATTAAGCTATTACTCTGGTTCCTAAAATGAATTGGGGAATTTTCCATATTTCCCAGTATTTATGGAGAAGACAGCTAATTTTACTGGAAAATACTAGCGTTTTTCTATTTCTTCAGTTATTTTTTGTAATTTTTCCCCCTAGAAAAAAATCATATGTTAAGTCAAAACTTCCAGATTTATCGATCCAGGCCTCTTGAACAATTTCAGAACCCAGACATATGGTCATTTCCCATTCCTCCGTTCAGATTTTGTGACTTTAAAAAAATTACATACAACAGAGATAAAAAAAAATCATAATTCAATGGGATTTTTAAAGATGTGATGACCAATTTTATGCCTTTCTTTTTCTAGTTCCTTTGTAATATTTTCTCTCTACCAGTTTAGTTTCTCCTCTTTGGGGAGATGTGGCTTTTCCCCCAGCTTAGGTTCTTTATTTTCATTCTTGACAACTTGAAAATAAAAGCATTTACAGGCATACGTGTGATGCTATGACCATCTTGGCTGTACCTGCGAATACACTGTGTTATTCTAACCAGGATATTCATAACTAAAATGCCCGCATGCAGGGTGGCTGGCCCTGCCCAAGTTAGTTGACCAGCTCAGCTCTACCCAGGATTAGACCCCAGAAGACCGACGTCAGACATGCAGGTAACTTTCTGTGATCGTAGCCACATGTTTTATTTCATACTTTAATCACAAATCACAAGAAAGTTCTGGTTTAAAAGTTATCGTTTCTTGGCTTAGTTTAAAATATTACATATCTTCCTGGGAAAAGAAGGTTGATGCTCATTTCTTAGCTTTAATTCACGTCTTGGTTTGTGGATACTTCTGTAGACATTCAAAAATGATGGAGAATTGGAAGCAGCCTTGTTTATATGCTGTCGTGTTAGTACAGCTGCCAATTTAGCATTAGTAATTTTATTAATCATAAGATCTGTGCTCTGCTTTCCATTCTGGTGTTCACTTGATCTTAACATGGATAGGCAAGTCGTGTAAGTTTTAAACTAAAAATTGTGTTTTGATTATTTCATTTATTCGTAATTGTGTTTGCATAGTCTATTTTTATGCTCTGGAATCAGCAGGTAATAGTTTCTGAATGTGACCCTTTCATTATCATCTGACTGTAATGTGTAAATACATGCCGATGAGTAATAAATAAACGTATTAATAGATGACATCATGTTGTTGAAGTTTAATGTTTTACTGCTAAAACAACTGCATTTCAACTGCATTTGCCTAGAATATCTTTATTTGCTTACTTTTTTCTTTTAACCTTACTGTTTATTTGTGGGAATGCCCCTGGAAGATAACACATATTTGGCTATTTGAACATCTGATTTAATAGTCTTTGTCTTTTAGCAGAGGGTAGATTAACCCATGTACATTCGTTGTCATCACTGATACTGAAATTCTGTCGTAAATACCATGTTCCATGCTGACTTCTGGTTATGCTCCTTTTGAGGTTTATCTTAATACACACACATGCAATCCTACTTTTAGTTGGATTGTACAAACTTCACTTGCTGTTTTTTCCTGGTAATTTAGCAGAAATCATGTTTTTATCTCTATCAGTGGCAGCCTTCATGTTGTTAAACAAACTCTTAATGATGAAACCACTTCTCAAGTGACTGAAACCACCTGCCTCCTTCCACCCTGTGAGGAGACCCTTCTTTGCCCCATTCCTGTCTGCTGCCCCCAGCATTTATTTTAACTTATATATAAATTATAATCAACAATTGTTTTTCAAATAGTAGTGCTGGAGTGTAGATTCAATTTGAAACCACAGTTACAAGAGTCATTCATACCCAGCTGCACGTCTTTAGCTGGTATCAGTGGTTCACCATACATCTTTTTACGTGTGAACTTTCTATGTTGACCTCCTGGTTTTATTTGTTGATTGGTCTGAGTGCTCTTTTTATTTGTCTATTCAGAAAAGCTATGTGAGTGGCATACTTTCTAAATTCCAATGAACATAGAACTGTTTTATTTACTCCTTTGTCCAAAACAACTAAAAGTAGGATTGCATGTGTGAGTAAAACCATTGCTCAAATTCCTTCGGACGATTCTCCTGTCTTCTGGTTCCAAGTCTCACTGAGCTCAGAGGCAGCTTACTGGAGTCTCTGTAGGTTCTGCGGCTTCTTGTTCTCCTTTTTTCCCCCTTCTTCTTCAGTAATAATCACTTGAATCCTTAGCACACAGATTTCCTGCTTTCCTTCCTTATTCTTTTTTAGCGACAGGGTCTGGCTCTGTCACCCAGGCTGGAGTGCACAGGTGCGATCACAGCTCACTGGAGCCTCCAACTCCCAGGCTCAAGCCATCCTCCTACCTCAAGTCTCTCGAGTGGCTGGGACTACAGGCACATGCCACCACACTGCTAATTGTTAAATGTTGTGTAGAGATGGGATATCACTATGTTACCCAACTGATCTTGAACTTCTGACCTCAAGCAATCTTCCTGCCTTGGCCTCCCAAAGTGATGGAATTATAGGCATGAGGCATCACGCCATTCTTTGAATCCACAGATATTGCCGTAAAACGGCTAGATCCAAAGTGATCCTGTTTGTTCTTAACTGGAAGTCTCCTTCCCACGCCGCATTTAACCCGCATGTGCTCACTCCTGGCCTGGTCACTGCTGCTGGTCAGGGGAGCGCTCACCGTTCTCAGCTTAGATATCTGTCCCCTGTCCTCCAAACCTCTCAATTTTTCTCTCCCTCTTTGGTTCTGTTTCTTTGCTTTTTCCTACAAATTCTCTCTTCGTCTTCAGACTGGTTTTCACATGACTGTTTTGATTTTCTGCAGTCACATGTCTGTCATTTGAGGCTTCCAATGCGTATTTAAGTGGTATTTCTGGTTCTTTGTATTCATCGTGTGTTTCTCTGAGCACAC
Source organism: Arctocebus calabarensis (assembly GCA_963573935.1). Classification (NCBI taxonomy): domain Eukaryota; kingdom Metazoa; phylum Chordata; class Mammalia; order Primates; family Lorisidae; genus Arctocebus; species Arctocebus calabarensis. The sequence goes on from CAUYON010172300.1 coordinate 35,898, forward strand.
CTTTGCATGTCTGCAACCAGTCCAGGCTCCTCTTCCTCCTGGCTCCCAGGTCACAGCCACCATAGGTTGTGTCTCAGATATCAACAAGCAGAAGCTCTCTGGAAGCTTCCTCCATTTACTGCTGGGGACAGTTTTCAGAGCCAACGCTGTCCTTAAACCTTCAGAACAGTTTTCCTTCCCAAAGACAGTGGTTTCTCAGTACAGGCTTATGCTCGAGTGTTTGCTTTGATGCTTCTCAAAAATTCTATTTTAAACAGGCAGAGGTCAATCATGGTCTAGAATTAGACAATAGGCTTGGTGAGGACTGTGTCTTTAATACTCTGTCATTTCCCAAGGACTGGGGAGCCCTGCCCTCTCCAGAATGGTCTGAAAAATCTAGGTGATGTGCAGATGGCCTCGATTCTCATGGGACGCCCGGGCAGACTTTGCCTCCTGGGAGGTCACGTTTCCTTCTAGGCTGGAGAGTCTTATGAAAAGGAGAGCCGGATGCAGGCCTGGACCTCCTGGCCACTCCAGCCTCGCCTAAGAGGCTCCGCCAGAACCACACCTCTTCTGGGGACACCAACGACAGCCCTCGGCTTCTGCTCCCTGCCCCCTGCCCCCTGCACACTGGGGCTGAGCGTCTGAGCGACTGGACTGTCATGGGATCTGTCCCCTCTGCCTGCTTGTGATCCTGCTGAGTGCCACAGTCCCCAGGGGCCTCCTGCAGCCCAGGCGTGAGCAGGAGTCCATGGCTTTCTTGCATCAGAGCAAAGCCTGAGCATTCAAGTGTGTGATGTGCCCAGGGCAGCTTTCACCCAGACCTCAGCACATCACTTCCTTCTCGAAGTCATGACGCCTTAATGGCTGCTCTTATTCCCCAAGCACACTGGAAATGGAAGCTGGACAGAGGTCTCCCGACAAGCAGAGTGAGTCAGGGTGCAGTCACGTTAATCCAGAAAGCCACACTGCCCCTCCTGCTTGACGTAAGAGCCAGTCTCCCCGGCTTCCTCCAAACGCTGGAGAAGCTGCGTCTTACATGGCGAGGGGAGGAGGGACACCAGACCCCCGACTGCTCTGGTCCTATCTCTGGAAACCTCGTCTGCCATGCGTCCGTGTGTCCTGAGAGCCTGAAGCCACAGGGTGGGGGTCAAACACAGCATAGCGACTCCCCTGCTGCGTGGCACCAATGCCCAGATGTCAGGAGGTTTCCCAGAAGAGCCCGAGGGTCTGACTTCATCATGATGCCCCGTGGGGGACGTGAGCCTCCACAATGTTCCAGAAGGAGCCACAGGAAGAAAACAGCAACCCTTTTCTTACACAGAGACGTCACTGTTTTTCTCGGAAACCTTCCTCATCTGTCAATATCCTTTCCCATAATCTCAAGAGCCTATCGGGCTGTCACCCATTTGTACAGATAGGGAAACTGAGGCTCCAAAGAGCACCTGACCTCCACGAGGGCAGCACCCAAGGATGAGGAGAGCTGTCACTGTAACGGTGGGGCCCCGGGACAGGGCTTGTCACTCTGGGAGGCACAGTGAGATCACGCACTGCGCCTGCCGAGGCTGAGATTTATGTTTCAATCAGGGGGGGTGACTTGGAGGGGATGGTGGCAGATCCACAGTGGTGACGACACTGGCGTTGACGAACGCGATGGGCCAGAGATAGCATCCAAGGACCTGCGTCACCTGCTACATCTCGGGTTTAATGGGGAGGTGACATTTAAAGTAATTTGGATGGAGACACAAATCCTTCTATTTCATTTTTAAAGACTGATATTTAACAAATGTCTACGCCAAATGCCGTATTTCATTCCCACTGCAATAAGCAGAGGCCATTAGGAAGCGGTCGGCCAGCAGGGCCTCTGCTGCTGAGTGTGGCCATCTCAGCCGGAGCCGGCCGAGTGCGGGCCCTGCAGTCAGGAAAGGCAGGTCCACAACCACCCTCCCACGGGCAGCCTGAGTACCCACTCATCTTACCTGCTGATCGTACTTTTCAAGGCATAGATAAGAATAAGTCTATCTGCATCCTTTATGAAAAAAAATAAACAATTCCATCTGTGAGAGTGTAAGAAGGTCCTCGACCCACAGAAGAAAAGACGTTTCCAGCACTTTGCTGTGGTCTTCTGCCTGATAAGGTCGTGACACTTGGAATCAGGAAATCGTACTAATTCAAACAGCTCTTGTGGGACCTGGGGTCGGGCGCGGCAGTAGGGGGCTGCAGCCCGGTTGCCCCCAGAACCGCTCGGTGGCTCAGGGGCCTGTCCCTTTAAGCCTCCTGTCAGGGGAGCGTGTCAGCGTCTGGGGCAGGCCCCTCCTTCCATTAGCATGGCTGACGTGCTGGGGCCACTTGGAAGGCTGGGATCCTTAAGCTTCCCCATCATGACCGACCGAGCTCCCCCCACCTTCCTATGTGGGCAGCTGCCCACCTGGTCTGACACCAGCTGGGCTGGCCCGGAGCCAGGCCTAGCAGGGGCAGTGGCCTCAGGGTCCTCCCAAGACGGGCCACTGGGTCCCTCCTCTTCACTGTGCGGGAGGAGCGTGGCAGCATATGTTAGGGTGCCCCGCCTGCAACCCAGGGCCTGGGACAGGACTCTGAGCAGTCTTCTAGAACGTTCTGTGACCTGGGAGCAGCATTTCTCTCTTCCACAGTGTCCACCTGTGGGGCCACATGCTGATTTTGTCAGGATGACTTTTTGCTTACCTATTGTGTGGGGTAAGGTTTCAGAGCAGCCCTGCCCCAGGGTTCATTTTGCCCAGCTTCCAGGAGGACCGGGGGCCTTTTTTTTGCTCCTCAATTTTCCTTAGTGTTTGTGAATTTACTGTGTGGCCCAAGACAGCTCCTCTTGCAGCGTGCAGCAGAGAAGACAAAGGCTGGACACCTGCTCTGGGCCACACCCAGAAACACGCTCAGAGCAGCACACACCAGTGTCGCTCCCATCCCAGGTGCCCTGAGGGCGGAGCGAGGGGCTACGATTCCATCATGAAGGCAGAGACAGCAGCTCTCAGAGGCTCGGGAGAACGAGGAGCCGGGGAGGCGACTTTACAGAGAAGACACTGGTCCTCCTATGGCTTAAACCCACACCCCACACAGAGGGAGGAAGGTCCCGGCCAGAAGGACCCCCCTCTCCCCGCCAGGCACTGACCCAGCGAACGTTTCTGATCTCTGGTCTAACCATGTAGTCAAATCCAGGCCTTCCAAGAGGCCCTTCTGCCACCAGAAGTGAGGCCTCCAGTATTCCCGAGGGAAACCCACCTGCTCCCTGGGACCTGGGGTCACGTGCTTCAGCCCTGCGTGCAACTGGGTCCCAGGAAGCGTTGGAGAGATGGGCTGAGATGCTGATCACATGACGTAGGCTGATTCTAACCCCAATCCTGACCCCTGCCCCTAGCCTGACCTTCATCCTCACCCCAAAACAGTGACGTCATCTCTGACCTGGTGCCCTCATGACCGCTGTGGCTGTGACAGGCTCTGTCCTCTGCTCCCCAGTGGATGAGCCTCCTCACTTGCCCCCCTCATCCTGTTTTTGTATTTAAAATAATTCCAAGGACGCCTGCTTCCAGGAAGCTGGGGACTAAGGCAGCGTTACTGCCACAAACAGCGACGGTGTGAATGTCTGATCTAGACATTGGCCAGAAGTGCCGAGGAATAATGTGGGCTTGGTTCACCCACTTTTTTGTTTTTGGTTTCTGGGCTTGTTTCTGTGGAGAAAATGAAGAATGTCACTGCTCACAATATGAGCTGCTGTGGCGCTCGCCACACACATTTTTGTTTATACACAGAATCTATTAAAATGTCCAGCCATTATTGCAGTGATAAATAGCGGTGATTCCAATGAACACAAAATGCATTGCAGATGCGGCCTAGAGAAATGACTTAGTATTTTTCATTGTTTTGTAGAACAAAGATTAGCCAGGTGCAGGGACTGGGGTCCTGATGCTCAGCACCCCCACCCTGCCAGGAATGCTTTGATCCTGGGCCTCCTTGGTGCTTGCAAGGATGTCCCACCTGGAGAGAATCCTGATTGATCTCCAGCCCTGGGTCTGGGCCCTTGGCCCTCTACCCTCTACCGTCTAAGCCCTGGGGCTGGTGAGGAAGCTGATTTGCCCCTCCTGTTCCCTGTGCTCCCTCTGGGCCATCTTCACCTCATCTGGCCGCCCCTGTGTCCGAGCCAGGCTCCCTTCTCCTCCAGTCCATACTCTGTCCCTGTCTGGGCCTCCTGGGGATCCCACATGATCAAACCCCGGGTGGGGGCAGGGACACAGGGAGGTGGGAGGCTGGAGGCTGAGCTGCCCACTGCTCCCCTGCAGATGTTCCGGGGGGCACAGGAAGTGTTGCCTCATCTTGGGGAGTTTTCAGAGCTGCCCTGTCCCGGGCTCCACTTGGCCCACGAGTAGGCCAAGGCGTCCAGGACCAGAGCGTCAAGCCAGCACCAGGCAGTGTGGCCCCCATACACACCCCTCCCACCCAGGCTTCAGTCCTCACAATCAGGAACAGACTGGGGCTCTGTGTTCCCCACCCTCAGGGGCGGCCAGCCCAGCCAGGCAGAGAGGTGTGCAGACAGGTCACTGTGGGATGGACAGTGCAGGGCAGAGTAGGCTCAGCCTCAGAGCTCGTCTCACTCTGATGAAGTGGCTCCGTGTCACCCCATGGCATCAGGACACATGGCTCCTGGGACCGTGCTGCCCAGCCCTGCCTGTCCTGAGGCCCCTCTGAGCTCCTAAGATGCCAGGCTCTCTGAGGTGCTGGACTGTACAACAGGTCCTGGGTAGATGGTCTTTCCTAACTGTCCCCTGGCCAGGTCAGCTCATGTGTCACCTTCGTCAAAAGCCAGGCCGTGACCCACATGAGACTTCTACAGAGCAGGGCTGTGTCCACTCTGTGGTCCTCATCAGGTACTGGACCACTGAAGTGGCAGCCACAGTGCCCCTCGGACACGAAGTCTGGGTAGGACCGTACCCAGCGGTTCCTGCCGAACAGGGTCAGGCAGCAGCCCCCGATGTCCCCACGCAGCAGCCTCATTTATTTCTCCTTGTCTTCCTGGAAAGTCACCACGCTCGTCCCCTCCCTGGCCATCTGTGTGCTTGGACTTCATCCATGAGCTCCCGCTGGAAGCAGCCATCCGTCGGAAGCCTCCAGGTGCCCCTCCAATCTCCAGGCTCCAGTGCCGTGTTCCGGCCAGGCGCCCGTCTTCCCGTGCACAGGGCCGTGCTGAGCACCTGGGCCTCACGGTCTGATCTATCCTCTGTTCACCCACGACGGTCCTTCAGGAAGCTCCAGGGGGGACCTACGTCCTGGACTCCGAGCCCAGTGCTGTTTCCTAGCCTTGGACACACTGTCGAGAGGCCCACCACACTCGGACGTGCGTGCCTTTGTCCATGACCTACTTTCCCTCGGAGGTTTTAGGAATTTGTTTTCATCTCCGGTTGCCTGAAATTTCACGCTGACATGCTTTAGGATGGGACTTTATTCATTCATTTTCTGGGCCCATGGTGAGTACTCTCACAGGGAAAATACGCCTTTGAGTGCTGGAGGTGTTTTTAGAAATTGTTTCTTTGATAATTTCTTCCTCTTCATTTTTCTCTATTTTGGGGTCTTATATTCTTTAGACCTCCTGATTTGATCTAATTATCTATTATTTTTCCTTTTCCTAGTTCCCATTTTTTTTTTTAACGAAATTCCACACTTTACTCTCTGACAGATTTCCTCGACTTTATAGACCCAACATTACCCTGGATCTCTAACAAAGTCAGCAGTCACACACACGTGCACCTGTACACATCTGTGCCTTTTTGTGTATGTGACGTCCCCAGTGCCTCACTGTCTCCCTGGTGCCCCTGGCCTATTGCCCAATAAAACTGAGCATCCAAAACCACTGATCGGACAGGGCAACGACCACCATGGCCGGGTGTGTGCCGGCTGGGGGTAGCTCGCTTTGGTCTCATGATATGTCTCGGTCTGGCTTGGATAACGTGGTCAGCAGGAAGGGTGGCTGGGCTGGCCAGCACCTCTCTCCTTACCCCTCCTGTCCCTCCCAGCACAATAGGTGGCCTTGGGATAACTAGGGATCCTATAAGGGCTTAGGAGTCTGAGAGCTAGTGCTCTAGGAAGCCTGGCCAGAAGCTGTCTGGAAGTCCCAGTGGGTCACAGCCATTCTGTCCTTGTCAGACAAGTCACAGAAGCCACTAGGAGGATGCACAAAACCCTGCAGCCATCTCCATCCCCCACCCCCTTCTGTGTGCCGGGCTCACACCCCGTGTCTCCAAGAGCTGCAGAGCTGGTTTAATTTCACTTGACCGTGTCCCTTTCCTTCTCCCACCTTCGTCACCCCTCCTTCTCCCAGGCAGTGGTCAGGGGTCTTTTGGTTCCTGCCCATGTTCAGGAATTCAGAACCCGCAGCTTTCTGACCCGAGCTGGATAGGTTTAGTGGATGGATGGTGCCCCCTCAGAGTCTGATTTTATTTGGAAACAGGGTCTTTTTTGGCTATAATTAAAGACCTTCAGATGAAATCACCCTCGATGTATGGTGAGGCCTAAGCCCAGTGCCTGGTGTCTTCCTAACAGGAGAAGAGGGAGACTGCCACGGTAGAGGGCCACGTGAAGGCCACGTGAAGATGGGTGATGGGGCCGTGAGCCTGGGACTCCTGTGTCACTGCAGCTGGGAGGGCCTGGAAGGCTGATCCCTGGAGCCTCTGGAAAGAGCAGGGCTCTGAACTCGGCCTCTTGAACTAAGTTTCTGCTTTTATTTTAAAATTTCTGATGTTTTAAACCACCTGCATGAAGTTACTGGTCACAACAGCCACAGGGCATGACACAGTGAGTGTATCAGGAACCCCTGACTGAGACTCCAGGGAGTGGGGAGGGCCTCCTGTCTCGGGACAATGATTTCCACCTAATCTCCTGGTGTCCAGACGTCCCCTCCATGCTCGGCCCCCTGGCTCCACAGAGTCCAGCATCTGTGGTCAGGTTCGCCCTCCTCCCACGTGAGCTTTATGGGGCCTGCTCCCACTGCATGGGGGAGGCCCTGCAATCTCTCTGCATCCTCCCAACCAGACCTGCCCACCTGCTGCTCCGAGGAGCCTCGGGGCTGAGGCAGAGGTGGCAGCTGCTGGGGGCTGGCAGCCTCCTCTGTCCTTCTCGATCAAGTCTGGTCATCTCCCTCTTGCTGGCTATGCCATTTCCCTGTTTCACACCCGCCATCATCTCTCAGGGGGTTCTAGAGGGCAGATGAGGTGAGTGTGGGTGTCCTGGCCTTTGGGACTGGGATCTTTTTTTTTACAGTTTTTGGCCGGGGCTGGGTTTGACTTGCTACCTCTGGCACACAGGGCCGACTCCCTACTCCTTTGAGCCACAGGTGCCGCCCCTTCGACTGGGATCTTGGTGCAAGCATTTGCTCCATTTTCAATGGACAGTTAAGTGTTGGAGCCCCATGTGTGGGGCAAAGACCCTTGACCCCTCCACATAGGCAACCCTGGGTAGGTGCCTGGCACAGAAACCTGCTCCCTGCAGCTCGGAGGCCAGATGAACTAACTTAGGCACAGGAGAGCTGGGCACCTGGCTCTCCCCTCTGGGGGCTGCCCTGGAGCAGGGGTCCCAGCCTGTTTTTCCCACAGACCTGCCAGTAGGGCCATGTCCAACGCATCTTAGAGTCCAGGAATGAAAGGACCAGCAGATCAGGCCTGCCTTCTGCCCAGCCACACTGAGTCCCTCTCCCCACACTCTGGGCTTGTCGGGAGCCCAAAAAACAAAGCACCTGGGTGGGAGAGCGCAGCCTGCACGGTGGCCTGGACAAGGCCTGCCTTCCACTGGGATGGGCGATGTACAACCAGGGGGCAGGCCAGGGCTGCTTGGGCACCGATGGGCAAGTGATAACAAAACCCTTTCCAGATCTGCTTTTGTGTTCCATGAATGGGTCAGCAGGTGTCTGACCTCCAGAACTGGGGGTAGGCTGACTGCACAAGCTGCCCAGCCCAGGCAGCAGCTGGGTTAAAGCCAGACAACAGATGAGAGAGCAAGTCGGTGGCTGCCAGCCGGGCTGTCAGGCCCCACGCAGAGCGAAGCGTCCTCCCTTCCTGGTGTCCAGCAGAGCCTGGGAAGGGCTGTCTCCACGGCACTCAGCAGCAGGGCGGAGTTTAGACGTCCAGTCACACAGAGGCAGCTGTTTGCACACCTTGGAATCTCCGTTCACGGAGAAATGTGCTTTCAGTGTAGGGAGTTTCTATGAAACACAAGTTCCAGAATAGCACAACACAGAAACCAGTGTCCCTCATCCCCACAACTGTGGGTTCATGCAGCGCAGAATTAAAATGGGGTGCTCATCAAGTGGGTTTCAATCAAGCGGTTTTCTCCAATGGAGGAGCTGGTGTAGCGTCCGATGGGCATCTTGCACAGCAGAGAAGTGTGGCAGACAGACACCGATCAGGACGCTCTCAACGCCAGTGACAGGTGCATCACGCAGCCCCCAACAGCAACCCCAGCAGACAGACGGCCGCTCATGCCGGGCAGCTGCTCCACCTGGGCGCCCAGAAGCCTTTCCCGTCCACCCAGCCAAAGGGGCAGAGGGAGGTGGATGTCAGCTCAAGGCCTGTCCCCAGGGAGGGGAACAAGACGAAGGATTTGCTGTGTCCACCCAGGGCCGCCTAGCCCAGAGCAGACTGATGTCCACAGCGGAGCAGCTGAGAAGGCCGCGCCTGGAAACACACCCAGATGCCAGTTTCTCTCCTGAGTCCCCCTGGGACAGTGGCGTTCTGACTTTTCAGAACGTATAGTAGCAGACACATGTCACCACATGTGTGTGCCTGCATGTGTGTCCCCGTGCTGTGTGTGTGCACACGCACGTGAGCATGTCTGCGTGTGCGTGTGTCCTGCGCGTCCCACGTGTGTCCTGTGTGTTTCACATTTGCCCCATGACATACAGTGAACTCTAACATTGTTATTCTATTTCTTCTTCCCTCATTTAAATGCGGGCTGTGAGCTCCTGAATTAGTCTCCCAGCCCACTAATGGGGTGACGACCTGCACTTTGAAAAGCAGTGATCTTGGAAATGCAAACACAGCCCATGCTGATTCGCCTAATTGATTAGTCCGTTTATCACTCGTATGGCCGGAGGGAGGGTGTGGAGTGGCCCACACTCCGCCGGGGACACCCAGACACGGGGACGGCAGCAGCCCTCATGGACAGGGGCTGGTCTGGGCACGGGGGTCACCCAGAGAACTACTGGAGAATGTGGCAGTGAGGTGGGAATGTGGCCCCCAAGCAGCCACCAGGTCTCTTAAAGCCAAATGTTGAGAAAACCATCACCTCTCAGACAAGCGATTCATGATATGATATGAACCCCGTATGGGGCTAATTCGCCGCCTGTGAGAGAATTGAGATGCAATCATGCAGCTGAGACTGGAAGTTCCCGTTCTATGGTGTTTGGTTCAAAAGCTCAACTAACCTTTTAAGAAAGCTTTGAAAAGGGGTCACGAGAGGCTAGGGATTCTATTAGGAGCCGGTCTCTGCTGTTCTCCAGACTCCTCTCGAGACAGCTAGGAAAGCACAGAGCCGCCCAGGAGCACAGCAGCTCGTGGCAGGCACGTGACGCCTGGGCCAGGCATAGGAAAAGGGTTCCCCATGGAAGAAGGGCGATGCCCCTCCAAGGATGAGAGCTGCCTCTCTTGGGGAGTCTCGTGGGGCTGCCACCCTTCCTCTACCTGGACGGCACCAGCCTGGGTCCTTGGTCCCTGTAACAGGTATGCTGCAGGGCGGGCCCAAGCTTGGTGGCCCCTGAGCAGCATCTGTGCAATGGGTGGATGCACACTCTGTTTTCTGGGGTGAAAGGCACACAGGCCAGGGCCAGCTTCCAGGTGCGCGGAAGAGACAGATCCCAGCCTCCCTGGCATCCCGATCACCTGGCCACCAGTGGTCAGCACAAGCTTGCCCAGCTGCAGTTTTTGGGACTTTTTGCAAGGCTTAGATGCTAGGAGCTCCCAGGCCTGGAGGCCAAGGGGACGAGAATTTACAGTGGCTCTGAGATTTTCCAAATACATGAAGATCTGGATAAGTACAGCTGTTTACCCAAATACTAAGACGGTTCACAGCCTCCTGACCAGCCTAGTGGGGAGCTCACCCCTCTTCTAGATAAATGTGGCTGTTACCCCAAATGCTGAGAAGGCTCACAGCCTCCCGACATGCCTGGTGGGGGAGCTCACCCCTCTTGCACAGGCCCTGGTGGGCTTGGACCGGGCAGAGGCAGAGACCACACACGTCTTTGCTGTGTGGGAGGCTGTTCTGGCCAGGCAGACCCAGAGGCAGAGAGGCCAGTCGGGCGGCTCTCAGCTGGTGCTGGGGTAGGTAAAGGGGTACTTGATTAGATGGTAGAAAGACTCAAGTTCTGAAGCATGAGAGGGGATGAGAGAAAGGAGAAGGGGATGGTGTCCTGGATGCAGCAGGAGACAGCCAGGGGCTCCTGAATTCAGAATCTCCAAAGAAGAGAAAACGCCACACAGCCCTTTCCAGGAGTCCAGTGTGCAGGGCAGGGCCAGCCCTCGCCATGTGGTCGTGCATGCCGATGGCTCTATGGAGGACTGAGCCAGCAGTGCACAGTGGGAATGTGGCTGGGGACGCGCAGTCAGAGCCCCCTCAGGCCAGTCAGCGGGGACCTCCTGACGAAGGGGGAATGCAATCTCTGGGAAAGGAATGTAGTGATGCTGGACAGAGCTGGGGGACATGCACCTCAATGTGCCCCCGCACCGGCTCCCAACACACGGCTCCAAGAAGGGGGCTGTGGCTGTCCAGCGCACACTTGTCACCAGGTCTCTGCCTAGCTCCCAGATGAGGAAACCTCAGAAAGCTCAGCCTCCTCCCAGACTCTCCTCCAAGGCAGCTGTCACACCTCTGCCGCCCATCCGGACCCCATCCACCCCCAGCTCCCTGCACACTGTGGAGGCACGGGCACCAACACACTCACAGGGATGTGCCCATGAGCCCAGGAGGTCAGAGCAGCGACACATACCCTGCCCTCCTGCACGGCCACACCCTGGCCGGGGTCCCAGGCTGGCCCCCAGCCCGTCAAGGCGAGTCTGCCTGAGTTTTCCCAAAACAGAGGCCTCTGAGAATCCAGGCGGGCTGGAGCGCAGCCACCGGCCCCACTTGGGGCAGGCAGTGGACCTGGGGTGGCTGGAGGTGCTCCAGGGAGCCGCTGCCCCAAACCGTCCTCTGAGCGCCCTGCCACAGCCTCACTCGGAGGCCTGAGGCCAGGAAGGAGCTCACTGGGTGTGCCTGTGCCCTGAGGAGAGGGACGGGCAGGGTCTCTCGGGTCCCTGGTGCCAGGACTGGAGGCAGGGGGAGTGCACCCAGGCAACACCCTCCCCCCAGGGATGTGTCTGAAGCTCTCCCTCAGGGGTGCTCCATGTTCCCTGCAGCCAGAGTCGGGGCGCACCCCCCCTGAGACAAGACGACTCTCACCAACAGGGCTTCTGTGTACACAGTGACCATCTCACCGGGCACAGGCTGCTGGGATTCCGCCCCAGGCTGGGGGCCTGCCAGTACGGGGACAGAGCGACCAGCCGCCGCTGCCTGCCCCTCATAGCCAGGGGGCTCTGGTGTGTGCAGGCTGCTGCCCACCCGCGCACCCACAGGACAGCGGGGCACATACCGTGGTGGTCTTTATCCTCCCCCCGGGCTGCGTGCACGTCCAGCCTGAGCGGTTGATTAATAGGTCACAGCCTTCCCCCTCCAGGCACGGCAGCATGTCACACCACTGCTTCGTCTTGATGATTCTCGCTGTGGGAGAAAGCAGGGAGGGCTGGTCAGTCGGTCCGCTGCTCACCTGGGCCGCAGGGACGTCCCTCAGGGGTCCCGAGACCTCACACCGGAGGGAAGGCCCGAGGCAGCCTGAGTGGCAAGTGTGGCCACGGCCAGAGGCCTGGCTGGGCAGCTGCACCCCCTCCCAGGCCTCCGGGCTCAGCTCCCCAAGATGACCTCGGCTGTCGGTCAGTCGCCCAGTAAGCAGTGACCGAGGGTGCTGGAGGCATGTCCACCCAGCAGAGCCGTAGCCCCTCCTGGAGGAACAGCAGCCTTGCCCTTTCATCTGGAACCCACTACAGGGCGGGGCAGGGAACCAGGCGGCGCCAGCAGGGAGAAGGAGGTGTGCAGTGCACACCTCGGCGGGCAGCCTCACCCCCGCCAGGCAGGTGGCTGCCCAGCAGCTGGCACGCCTCAGACTAGCTCCTCCCCAGGCCCCTTGGCCGCCTGCCAGGACCCTGCTATCTGCAGATGTGCCGTTAGGAAGCAACTGAGGTTAAATGGAGTCATGAGGGGGAGGCTGTGACCCGACAGGGCAGCGTCCTGCTGTCCCTGCTCATAGAGCAGTGTCCTCCCTCACTGAGGGCGCAGCGAGAGGCAGAAGGCGGACCTCACGGGGGCCAGACCTGCTGCGCCTTGACCTTGGACGTCCAGCTTCCAGGACAGAGAGGAGAAGGGACGTCTGCTGTGGAGCTGCCGCAGAGTCAGGGAGAGCGTGAGCTGGAGACACCCCCTCCAACTGCGAAGTCAGGTGAGGAAAGTGCTCCCACCACGAGCTGGCCACGAGCTGACCCCCAGAGGGTGGAGCTGCGCTCACTGCTGCTCATGATACAGCTGCCACAGGGGACCCCCAGACAGGCGAGGCCACCCCAGCCTCTCCGCCCTCCTCGTCTGCCTGCCACTGGGCAGAAAGACCCCAGCAGCTGTGGTTCCGGCCCTGATGCCTTTTCAGACACCAACAAACACTAACCTCAAACGCACAGAGAAGCTGCTGGATTAAATACACTTGGGCCCTAGTTCCAGAAATCCTACTGACAGTACCTGAGAGAAGAACCGGAAAAATTACAGCGAGCTGTGCATGCACATGTGTGTATGTGTACTTGTTAGTGTGTGCACGTGTGCGTGCGTGTGCACATGTGAATATGTGTGTGTACACACCTGCGTTCATGTGCACCCCTGATGTCAGCGAGGAAGAGGCTGCTTTGTGCCTTAACAGAAATCCCAAGGGTGATCCCATCCATCCCGCTCTGAGCCTCCCCAGGGAAGGTTCTAGCAAGTGTGCCTCTGGCTCTCATCCTGAGCCTGAAGGGGACTCAGAAGCCTCCTGGGGCCCTAAGGACAGTCCCCTCCTATCCTAAGACCCCACAGCGGGGTTGTGGCTATTTCAGGGGAGGCAAGTCCTTTCCTGCAAAAGAGAATGCAGTTGAGGACAGAGGGCCCAGGGTCTCACAGGACAGGCTGTGAGGGGGAGGAAGCGGACAGCACAGGCTCAGATCCTAGCAATGACACACCCTCTGGCCTGGGATGTCCTGGTAAGCAAGGACATTGGGGACAGACTGTCCTTCTACACAGTGCAGGTGGAAGCACAGGGCAGGCCAGCATCCTGGACATGGGCCCCTGGAGCCTGTCAGTCACTGTCCTGCAAAGGACCAGACCGGGGAGGCCTCTCTGACCGTGGGCCGAGGCTGGGACAGACATTGGGGAGACTCGGAGCTCCCAGCGCCCAGAGTCCTGGGCATGGCCTGTTTGTGCCACAGTGGGCACCTTCTCCTCTGCAGGGCTCAGTCACTCCCCCTTCCCTGGACAAGTCCTTTCAGGCCCTCTGACAAACTCGTGGGGCTGCTCAGGGATAGTAAGAGAGGGGAAGGAACAAGGGTCAGGTCCGGAGGGCCCTAGCTGGTGGGTGGCAGGGGCTACAGTCCCGCCCCCCCAAACAGGGAAGTGCAGATGCAGCCACACACACAAATGCATGTGTGTACAAATAAATGCACGCTCACAGCATGCACACATGTGTGTACAAATAAATGCACGCTCACAGCACGCACACATGTGTGTACAAATAAATGCACGCTCACAGCACGCACACATGTGTGTACAAATAAATGCACGCTCACAGCATGCACACAGGGCAGTGGCCCACGCGCACACAGACTTGGCACCTGCAGGATGAGAGAACAGGCCGCCACTGGCCCTGCCTGGCACCCCCCGAGGGCACTGCAGGCTGGAGCTGCACACAGCCCTCGTGTTTGCCCGTGGGGGCTCCTTCATTTCCCCCTGGAGGCGAGTGGAGGCCCAGCACCCCGCCCCCACATCCTGGGGACAAAGGCACCTTTCAAAACCACACCTCACACCCACCTCACCCTCCGACCCAGCCTGGAGGGGAGAGGGGGCGCGACTCCTGCTCACTGGCTCCCCCCGGACCCCCAGCACCTCCCAGCATCCAGGGTCCCCGCACACATCTTGTCTCAGACTTGAAACACCCACGGACGCGGAGAGCACATTCAGCCTTCACCCTGGTTGTCCTGTCCCTCACCACATCTGGACTATGAGGCCAGGGTGGGACGTGTGGCTCCTTCCAGGCCTTCTTCAGCAGCAGGGACGTGCCGGTGGCTGCTGGTGGCCCCGGCCGCTGCCACCCGAGGCCAGTGCTTGGAGGCACAAGACCATCTCTCTCAGGGAGCATTTCTCACGGGTGACGTGGAAGCAGGATGAGGGCAGGCGTGTTCCGTGTGGTCGGGGATTCACTTCCACACGCTGTCCAGCTGGGCCCCGAGTACACAGTGGGGATGTGTGTGGACACACATCTGTGTGCGTGTGAAGACCCACCACCGGACACCTCAACAAGGAGAGGTGGGGCCTGGACGGGTGACTGAGACAAAGGCTGACTGCCAAACCATGGGTCCCACACCCCGGTCACCCTCTGCGCTCTCTGTCTTCCCCGCCCTGTCTTGGAGCAGTTCATTAGCAGTAAGTGCGGCAGTAAATATGCAATGGAAATTTCCCTGTTCCCAGTCCCTGAAATAATTGGATTATTCCTGTTTAAAGCTGCCCTTAATCACGCTGCAAGGCGAAGCTTGTCTTCACCCAGAGGAGACAGCTCAGGACCCGCTATTAAAAGTGTCTTCCAGGATGGCTCTGGGTTAAATATAAGGTGTGATTACAACAAACAAAGCCACACAGTTATTAACAGATTTCACGCAATACATCCTTAAGTATGTGGGAGGCGGCCTCACTGAATGGAAAGGAGGGGACTCACACGTCACTCACGCCGGTGTGTTTCCCGCCCCAGCACCCACCACCGGGGCTGTGTCCCTGGGAAACATCTGCCCCATAAAACTAATGCTGCAAATTTAAATGTTATTGGTTTTACAGTTTTGTTTGTGTTTAATTTGTAAATGGGTTTCAGTTTCTAGACTGGCGGGGGCGCCTATCTTGTGTTTGTTCATATTCCTGCAACATTACAATAAAACAATGTAGGTCAGTAACAGTGTGCAGGAAAGGATCTTTCCCTTAAAAGGAGTTTTCACATTATTTAAGTCTGTGAAAAAGAGCTCTGGGGCTTGCCTGTCACCAGGCGGCATCGAGCTGTCAGCAGAGCAGGATGGGCAGAGCTGGGGTTCGGGCTTGTCCCAGGGCCTGGCCAGAGGGGGCTCCTCACGGTGAGGAAGAGGTCTGGCCGCATGGGGGCCTGCGGGGCCCAGCTGGGCAGCAGCCCTGGGCTGGAGCAGAGCGAGCAGGAGGCGCCTGCCCTGGGGCCAGGAACGCTCTCGGAGGCCCCACATCCCTGTCCTCAGCCAAGGGTATGTGGGTTTCCTGGGATAGCTCCTCTGGGGTCCCACTGCTGGGGGCATCTGCTGCGTGATACAAAATCAAGATGTCTCTGTGCCCCACCGTCCCTTGAGCTCGGACAGTGGTAAGGTCAGCCTCCCTGTGGACCACCGCCACTGCCACCATCATTATTACCACCACCATTACCTTCACAATTATCATCACCGGCACTTCCACTACCGCCACCACCACCATCAGCAGCAGCTGCTCCCTGAACTGACCTCTTGCCGGACACCTATGGCCTCTCTCCCCTGGCCACTCCAAGCAGAAGCTCTGAATGATAAGCTGGTTTCAGATGTGAACACGCTGAGGTCTAGCAGGGGTAATGAGTCAGCTCTGATGTCACCCTGCCTCTTTTTCCAATCCAGGAAACGTTCTTCTACGATCTTCTGCAGGGACTTCCAGCCCAGCTCCTCCTTCCCTGCGCCCACGCCAGAGGTTTCTGGTGCATCCCGCTGCCCCATCCATTCAGGGTTCCCCTTTGCCACAGGACTCTTCTCTGACCTGGGAGCCAAAGAGCTACGGGGCTCTTACGGAGGCCCCACTGGAGAGCTGCGGTTTCCCTGGGCCCCACGGCTGGGGTAGGGACCTGTGGCTGACATGCACACAGAACAGGTGCTCAGGAAATGACAGCAGCTAAAAACAGCAGACTCTCATGGGCTTTGGAAGAAAGATGCTTTAGCTGAAGCCTTGTTGCCCCTCCTAAGCCAACTTCCATGGCTGTTTTGAGGATTGCTAAGAAATTGCAAGTGTGAAGAGTCGTTAGCTTTTTGGAGCGTAAATGAACTCAACAAACAGGCCAGTGTTCTTGTCATTGTCAGAGCTCAGGGAATTCAGCACTCAGATCTCTCCAATCCAAGACCTGGCCATCCTCCAAGGTGGTCTGCTGCGGGGGACGGGGGCAGCCGAGCAGTCGGGGCTCTTCTGCCGGCCGAGCACACCTGCTTTGTAGGGCAAGCCCGTTTTCTCGAGTGCTAAGTTCTGTAGCTAGAAGTCTCCACCTGGAGACCCCGAGGGCCCCTTTGAGGACACTCGGCTGCAATGACCGTGACTGGACTGCTTGGGAGTCCTCCCCGTGTGAGCCACTTCTGTGTGACACGGGGGTCTCGGTGACTGTGGGGTGGGGCCCGGGTCAGAGTGGGGAGTTACCCCAGTCACCATTCCCGCAGCAGCACGAGGAGGGGATCGCGGAGGGGATCGCTGAGGGGCTCCTGCATCTGTAGCCCAGAGCACTTGGGCCTGGGAGGCTAACGCACCTTCTTCCCCACCCCGCCCTCCACGTGGAGATGCAGGGCCTGGGCCCTTCTCCCCTGAGTTCATGGGGTCCTGGGCAGGTGGGGTTGAGGGACTGAGTGGACCCCAGCTCACCAGCGCATGAGACCCTCGGGAGCAACATACAAAGTGTCCTCGAGTGTCTAGCTGCTGGGAGTGTCCAGTCCGTGCCTGGCCGGGTGTGGCCCTGTGCAGTGTCTAAAAGTGCAGTTCTAGGAATTGAGCCCCATGCTATGTGAGGGACTTGAAGTCAGCGACACCACTCCCTGGCCAGGAAACCACGGCCACTGGCTGGGCTTCCTCTTTGTTTCCAGCACCAGAAGGCTCCAGCCCATCCCTCTGAAAGAAGTGTCAGCTCCAAAACGCTCCCCTGCCACCACCTTGGCCGAGCACCCATGCACACCTCTGGAGCTAAGGAGGGCGTGAGGTGAGCACCATCCTGCCCACAGTGCATGTAGCAGGCAGCGGCCAGTGTGCTGACGCCTCCAGGTGGACAGATGGATGGGGCCAAACGGCACTAATGTGTCGGGAGAGGACACCATTCAACTTAACACCTAAGCCCCGCGCTGCTCACACGTTGCATGGTTTCCTCGGGGATAAACAGTCTCTCCATTTCCATTAACACATGGGTCTGCTTACTTTACTCAACAGCTTGGAAAAATGAATCATTCGGAACAAAACCAGTGGGATTGCAGGAGGAATCTTTGGCCAGGCACTCAGATGCTGTCAGAAATAAACCTGTCTGTCTGGGATGGGGAGGCGGCTCTCTCAGGCAATGGGGGAGCCAGAAGAGGGATCTCAAAGCCTCCCAGATCTTGTTGGTGACAAGAGGATGCAAGCCACATCGATACACACGAGTGACGGGACAGACGTGAACATTAACATGCATAAACTACACCCTCAACACACTGACAAACACCAGGACGTCCACATTGACATGCACACGTACACACAAAGTACAGCCCCAACACACTGACAAACAGCAGGATGTCCACATTAACACTCACATGTACACACCAGCTACACCCCCAACACACTGACAAATACTGGGACATCCACATTGACACTCACATGTACACACCAACTACACCCTCAACACACTGACAAATACTGGGACGTCCACATTGACACTCACATGTACACACCAACTACACCCCCAACACAATGACAAATACTGGGACGTCCACATTGACACTCACTTGTACACACAAACTACACCCACAACACTCTAACACCAGGAGGTCTATGTTGACACACACATGGACACACCAGCTACACCCCCAAAACACTGACAAACACCAGGACATCCACATTGACACTCACATGTACACACCAACTACACCCCCAACACACTGACAAACACCGGGACATCCACATTGACACACACATGTACACACCAACTACACCCTCAACACACTGACAAAGACCAGGACGTCCACGTTAACACTCACATGTACACACCAACTACACCTCAACACACTGATAAACACCAGGATGATGGCCAGGGGTGGGAAGGGAGGGGCTGTCCAGAGGAGCCAGCATACCCTGGCCTCTGGGCAGTCAGCAAGTGCCCACCCAGCCCCTGCCAGGGGCAGCTGCCCAAGTCTCAGGATAAGGCAAAGAAAACCAGAATGGCAGGGAGGCCCATATTTCTGAGTGGAGTCTGTTTTCTCACCCCCAGAAGAACCTTTTGCACTTCACAAAGGCCCCATTTGAGGTATCGGTACCCAGATACAGAAGACAAACAGGGTGGATGCCGCAGGGCCAGCCAGCCCCAGGCTCTGCAGAGTGCCATGAGGGCCTCAGATGCCTGCAGGCCGTGGGCAGTGCCCAAGGGTCTTCGCAGGGATACGCAGGCTCATCTATTGCTGGAATTATTACTAGTGACCATTACCCATAAGGATTCCATCAGCCTTATCTTCATATCTCAGAGAGGTTAAGGCATCTGCCCAAGGTCACACAGCTTGGAAACAGTGATGCTGGGACTTGGGCTGTGGTCAGCCTCACCAGACCCAGGCTCTCTGCACTCGGCCACTCAGCAGGGCTGTGCTCAGAACCCTCAGCCTCCCCTTGGCTCCCGGAGGTAGCAAGAGGCCCCAGGAGGAGGCTGAGCTGCCCAGAGAAGACAGGCCCAACCCCCGAGGACAGGCACAGACCCTGCGGGGGCCCTTCCCTGAGGTTGTAGATGAGCTTTCTCCTAGGGGCAGGGCTCTGCGCCACGTCCTGCTGGACTGCAGGGCACACAAGCACGCTGTGGGGTCTGAGGGCAGCTTTCCATAGCCTGGCGCCCAGACAAATATCCTCTCCACGCGCCGAGGATGGGAGCCGCTCTGCACTGCACAGGCGAGGAAGCACAGTGTCCCAGCCTTGGGGACGGTGGGACAGCCCCTTCGGAGGGAGACTCTTCCCTCTAAGGCCTTGTGTCAGCTCAGTCTCTCCTAGGGGGAGGTACCCAGAGAGGGATCTTCTAGAAGCTGCTGCACAAAGTGGCTCTTGTTCTCTGGGGAGGACACTAGACTACTGGAGGCAGGGCACCCCACTTCCCAGAAATCAGGGCGACACGACGCCCCTTTCAGCCCCAAACACTCTGAGGAATGAAGCCAAGCAGGGCGACTGTCCCCAGAGCAGCCTGGGGGTAGAAAGGCTTACGGACATGGAGCTCGTGGGTCAGGGTCAAAGTCGGGGGCCGTGGGGTGCACACAGCTGACTCCATTCAAGGACCCAGGAGATCAAGAAAAGGGTTGCTTTCTCGGTCTCTGCTACTGAACTGAATCTTTTAATCACTTAAGAAAAGAAAAATCTGAGAAACTCAGATTACATCTTAAAATTAGACAGAATTTTCTTTCTACAACTTCTAGACAGCATAATTTAGTGAGAACAGTCTCGATAATTATTTTTTCTTTAAATAGTTACAGTAGAATGTATTAATTTTCAAGACTCTCTGATGAGAGTGATTCATTAGCGACCAGAGCTGTCCCCACCAGCCCTTGAGAACGGAAAGTCTCCCTTTGTGATGAGCACGGCTCACCGCTCCAGTGCAAAACACTCCAAGTTTGGGTAATCAAATTAGATTGAGAGGAGGGAAAAAAGCTCACAGTTGTCATGAGCTACCTGTTTCATTATTTCATTAGGATTAAGACATGTAAGTGGAAGGAAATAAAACCACCGTAATCATTTTCCATGGGCAAATTCATAGGACTTGACAGGAACTATTTAAGAGGGAGGACGGGAGCCGGAGTGGTTTTCTATTCTAATGTAAAGAAAGGAAAACGCCTCCAGTCTGGTTCATGGGGGCTCCTCTCGGGTACAGCGGCACCCTGTGGACGGTCGGTCTCAGTGGTGTGGGGGCTGCGGGTGCTCCCACTCAGAGGTGGGCTCCCTTTACTCAGGCAGGAGCCCGGAGCCCGTGGGGAGTGATGAGGGTCCCCGTGTGTGCCGTGGGTCCCCGGGAGGTGCTCACATGCCGACTGCTCTTTCCTCAGACCCACTGTGGCTCCTGTAGGCGTCCTGGCCAGGCCTGCAAAACGCTCAGAACACCACCCTCCCTCCATCCGTCTACCTGCCCAGACACCTGAGAACCACATGCTGGGCTCCGAAAGTCCTCCTAGAAAATATTATGTTGAGACGTAACGTGCAGGAGACGGGATTAGGAGGGGCCTTTGGAGGGGATGAGGTGGTGAGGGTCGAGCCCCCGTGAATGGGGTCAGTGCAGCCACACCAGGGGAGCACTCTCCCTACGCCTGACCCCACTGGCACACAGCTCTTCCTGCTTCCAGACTGTGAGAAACACAACTCTGCTGTTTACACACTCACAGTTTGCAGCGTTCTGACGCAGCAGCCCCAGCAGACGACGATGCCAAGGGACCTTCCACTTCCTGGGCAGCCTCGGACATTGTCAGAGAGGGGCTTCAGGGACCCTTCCTCCTGGCCCCTGGAAGGACCCTGCCAGCCCGTGCTGTCCCCCTTAGCCCCCTCTGACTCCGGCAGGACACGTGGCCCCTACAGAGTCCAGACAAGACACGCTGGACTTCTGCACCCCTCCCCTCCTCTTAGCTTCTCTGGAGCCACAAGGAAGGGCGGCCAACGGAGATGGACGGAGCCGAGGACATGCACTGTTGGGGGGGTCTTCTAATCAGCAGGAAGCAGTGCTACAAGGTGCCCAGAAGCTCCTCGGGGACCACAGCCCTAGAGGCCAGCGCTGGGGCCTGAGTCACCATTGCACACAGGAAACCTCTGTGCATCCATGGAATCAAGGATCCCAGCTGCGTCACAGGAGTTTTGCCGGACCCTGCCCGTCGGTCATCCCTTAGCTCTATGGCCCTGCCCATCCTGCCTGGAGGGGGTGGTTCGGAGGCAGCAGAATCAGGGGTGTTCCCGGGCCGTGCCCACCATGGGTCTGAATAACCTGTTCCTCCCAGGGCTCTGACGTCCCTCTAGCCTAGCAAGTGGCAGGAGGGGCTGTATGTCTGGGCCACAGCGGGTCATATCAGGAGCACTGGGCCTATGGGACAGCTGCCAGAGAGTCCCGAGGGCTGGCCTGCCTCCCTCTCCAGGAAGGCCAGTGAGGTGAACTCTGCCTGACTCCATGTCCCTGTCAACACTGACTGCAAAGAAGCCCCCCACAGTCACTGTCCCATGAGCTACTCGTCTCCCCCAGGGGCAGGGGGCCCCCGATAGTCACTGTCCCATGAGTGACTCGTCTCCCCCAGGGGCAGGAGGCCCGAGGGAGAGCAGGGCAGCTCGTCCAACGGCTCTGCTCCCTTCCCAGGGAGACACAGCTGCCTTGAGTTCACTTAAGGCCCTACTCCCGGTGATTAGGAAAATTATCAAAGTGATGAGACATTTGAGAATGTCTAAGTATGATTCCAACAGAATTCTGTGATAAGAAGACTTGAACATCAGGTTCTGGCCTGGGGTGTAGGGGCCTGCGGGTGGACACCCCTCAGAGGGCTGGTGGTGGTCAGGTGCTGGCCTCGGGTGTGGGGGCCTGTGGGTGTGGCAGACGCTCCTCAGTTGCCTGGTGGTGGATGTTGTTTCAGGAGCCACAGAACAGGAAAGCGTGCATGTGTATGGCCTGACCACCTGGCCACAGGCCTTGCCTGCCCCTGCTACTAAGGTCCCTTTGGCAATCTGACCTCTGGAGAGGCGTGAACAGCACCTCAGACAGCCACGGGCTGAACAGTCTCGGCACTGGTCACTGTGTGGATTAGAGGGCACCGTGCCCAGCAGGTGCCAGGGCCTGGCACTCTCCCACCACTGGCCCTCGCCTAATTAACTTATCGAGTTGAGCTTTTAACCAACACTCTTGCCTGTCCATGCAGAGCTTTGGGACAAAGCCCGGAGAGGAGGCAGCCACATCCAGGCCTGTCCGAGGTCGCCCCTGCACCACTGCCCCTGAGCGCGTTTGCCAAGAGCCGTGTCCACCCCCAAGCCTGGCTGTGCTGGCTGTAGCCGGTGTTGCCTTCGCTGTTGTGAAATGTAATTAAAATTACGTAAGTCAGAAAGATGTAAGTGTGAAAAGAAAGGGGGCTGCTGTTTCTATGGAAGCTGGCCGAACGTTACAGAGTGTGCGGTAACAGTGAGTTTCTACAGAAACAATCTGTTGGGAATTTAGGTGTGGCAAGACAGCTGAAGAAATTGAAATCGGGGGAAGTCATGAACTGCAGGCGCTCCCAGCACAGCTCTCATGAAAAGAAACCTCAAATCGCCAGTTGCCACCACAAGCCAGGCTTGGGAAGTGAAAAAAAATGATAAACAGGGAGGTGGCCAAGCCTCGTCCTGACACGGGCCACTAAGTGGGTGATGATGTGTATTCCCACGAACTGGATATGCTGCCCCTGAGGTTTCTTCTTTCAGCACCTTGTAACCACCTGACTGACCACTGGTCCAGAGTGTTGAGAGGGCCATTAAAGCCACAGGCTTGTCCAGTCGGGGGTGTGGGGTCCTAAGGGGACAGAAGACCCACAAAGGCAGGTGGACCACGTCGATCAACATAACTACCAGCTGTGGGCCTGGAGGGGCAGTGTTCCTCCATGCCACCTGTTCCCCTGCCCCGGGACCTCTGGGCACAGCCCCCGGTGTGGGTTGTCTCCTGCGGGCACCACCCCTGGTCTGCCTAGTTTTGGGGTGCACCTGCAGAAGAAGCCACTGGGTTCAGAGGTTGGGCCACCCCTGGGGCAGGAGAGTGAGGCAGGACTGATGTGCCCACAGGCCGCAGGGAACGCCCAGGTGAGGACATGAGTGCTGGGCCTGCTGTGTGGGTAAGGCGTCCAGAGGCTGCAACTTGTTAGGGTGTCATGGGACGCCCACTGTGTCAGGGAATGTGATAAGCGGGAACCAGAGCAATCTCCAGTTGCTGGGGCCGCCCCCTCAGGCGTCACGGCCCCACGGAACGTGGATGTGACATTGCAGGTCCCAACATTATGCAAGGGTGCTTCATGGGGTGACGGGCAGGATCGGAGGGGAGACACCGGGCCGGGACCAGCTGTGCACAGGAAAGGGGTGGACCACAGCAAACTAAGTTGAATAATCTCACATGCATGTCTTACCTTCCATTAGAGAAAGGCATTTCTGCAGCAAACTTCACACACCTGTTTTTTAAACAATTTTAGCAGGGGGAGGGCCTCTGCTCTGTGCATGTCCTCACAGTTCTGAGCCCCTCGCTGTCCCAGTTTCTTAGGATTGGGGAAAAACTCCGTTGCAGGCCTTTGGAGGTGGTTTTCTGGGTTGCAGACACGAGGGGCATTTCCCCCTCCTCGTGTCCTGAGCATCTTGCTCTCAGGCACAGCCTTGGCACAAGCCTTGCCCCTGAGTCCCTGGACTCCGGCACATGGAGTCTTTGAAGATCTGCCAATATTCTGAGCAACCAGAACTGATGAAAAGGAGCACTCGGGATTTAGGCAGCACATCTGTGGTTCCCGCGAGAGCCTGAAATGTGCGCAGCGGACAGTGGAGGGAACCCGTGGGCTCGGAGGTCCCTGTCCTGGGCTCTGCACCCCTTTCCCTCTCCGCCTTGCCCGGGAGCCATCCAAGGAGGGGGCTCCCTCCTCATGTGCCCAGAGGTCTGCTGTGCCTGAGGTGCCAGGGGGCTGCAGGTGGCAGTTTGGGGAACCTCCCGCCCAGGGCAGAGTGGTGCTGGGTCCACCTGCTGACGAGCCTCAGGGCTCCTCCTCCTCCCCGTGCTCTGTGTTCACAAGCCTCTCACATCCTTGGTAGTCAGTTCCCTGCCAGGCCTGGGCCTATCACTTCCGGCCTCCTGTTCTGCTTCGGTGCCGCCTGTGACTGAAGGGCACTTACATTCCCAGGCCCAGGCAGCGGGGAGCAGGCTGGGCACCTGTGTGTGGCGGGTGCAGTGGAAGGCCGAACGCTTTTCAGGCTTTCCCTTTTTTGATCTGAAAATCCAGACAAAACCGGTGGCAGCCTAGGAAGCAGGACAAGCGGCTCTCCTGCTGGCCCCACGGAGCTGCAAATTGGGAGCTATTTTTAACTCTGCTGCCACCAGAGAGGATAGACTTGAGCCACGGGCTGGGTGGAGGTGGAGGAGTTCCAGTGCCAGACACTAAGTCCAGTCCCCAGGCGGAAGGGGCGGCTGGAGCACGGCCGTCTACCCACCCTACCTCGGCTGCAACAGCCACAGGGCGTCTGGGGGTGAGTGTCAGCTGGATGGCCCGTCTGCAGCCCCACGAGGTCCCCACAACTCCTGGGGATAGGCCTGTCCACCCTCTGGCTAAGTGTGGGGAAAATGAGGGTCAGGGGTCTGCGAGGCCATTGGAGAGGAATGGACTGGGGCACACCTGGGCTATATGCCCAGCCGCGAGGACACAGGCAGCACCCGGGGGGCTGGTACACTTGGGGATACTCAGGGGTATCTGGGGTTCTTTACGCAGTGACTCATCCCTGAGACGTAGCAGGAGAGGGGCAGAGGGGATAAGCCCGCTCTCCATGGTGCCATAATCCCAAAAGAATTCCAGCAGTGGAGAAGGGGCAATTCAGTTCAGCCTCTGACGTTGCCGGGATACGCCAACGTACACACGGTCACCCTGCTGCTTTCTTCTAAAATCCAACCCTGTGTGCTGTTCCCATGGCTTGCCACTTATTCCCGGCATCACATCAGTAAGCACGGTCTCTGCAACTGTGGCCATGCTGGGAGACACATGTCCATGTGTGGGACCTTGACCCTCTGCCTACTGCCTTGTCCACCTGCTGCCCAGCTCCTCCTGCCACCAAGGCCGGGCTGGACATGGCGTCTACTGCAGACGCCTGCTCTGAGCCCGTCCCTAGACCACAGGCCCTCAGTCTGCCCTCGGGCACCCCGACACCTCCTCCTGTTTCCCTAGCCAACCCCCTGAGGCACAGAGATGGGGTGAAGCCCCTGTAACCCCGCCAGAGGGTCGGCTCGGCTCTAGGACCCTTCACTGCTGTGTCCCCTGCACAGCACCTTGTACTGAGCAGAACTTGGCGTGTCAGCTGCAGAGACAGAGGGAGGGCTGATGGCCGCAGAAGCTAGAGTGGGCACTGTGGGCCCCAAGGAGGAACAGCAGGCATCCCCAGGCCTCTGCCAGCAACAGGGCCCCCTCCCTGTGCTGGGCAGGAAGGGCTTGGACAGGAGCTCAGAGCCTGCAGGGTGACACCTGGCTCTGGTCCCAGCAGTGTCACAGTGAGCACAACATGGTCTTCTTGGGTGTCCCCCAGCCCTGAGCTGCAGAGACCACTGCAAGGGCTGTCACCAAGTTGCCTGGGCAGGGCCAGCATTCCACTGTTGGGACAAACATTCCCAAGCCCACTCCTGCTTTTACTAAGACTGGTCTTTAAAGGACACATCTGGTGGTCCCTGCTCTGTCTCTTGAGAACTTCTCAGCCCAGAGTTTGGGATGGGCCCACAGGTCCACCTCTGTCACCCAGGAACGCCATTGTGATCTTTGTGTAAACATAATCAGATCTGAATGCAAGGATGTCGGCAAACTTTCTCAAAAGGCCAGGCAACAAACGTTTTCCTCTTCGTAGCTGAATGATGTCTCCCGGCTGCTGGGCTCAGCCACCTCAGCCAGAATAGACACAGAAACGCAGAAAGGACAGGGGAATGGTGTTCCCACAAAACCCTGCACGTGGGACTGGGCTGGTCACTGCTGTTTCAGCTGATCAAACTCAGGATGCCACAGGCGAATAGGAGCTGCTCCCTTCCCGCAACTGCTCTCAGTAGGGACCCCCACCCCTCTGTGATGTGGCCTTCCTCCTGGACACACATGGACCCAGAGGCTGTGTCTTTTGCAAGCTCCAATATCAAGCCCGGATAGAAGCCTGGCTTACAGTCTGAATGTGACTAAGTCAATAATGCCAATGTCGCCGGTGTGGGTGCAGCAAACTCCAGGCTGAGGACAAATGTCCCTGCAAGGACCCTCCAATGGAGCTAATTCCAAAGGCAAGGTGAGCAAGTCTCCAGGTTTATGAGCACAACGGGCCAGAAAACCAAACCAGGAACACCCCTGGAGGGCGGGTGAGGAAGGAGCAGAGGGCAGAGCAGAGCCCTGGCCCTGGGAGCCTCATTCTGTGCCGGGGGGGGGGGGCAGGACAGGTGACTTCTGCAGACATAGGGTGGGCACGACTGTGATTGAGTCCCATAGGGTGGCGATCAGCTGTGACTAACATGCTAAGAAGTGGGAGCAGAGGAGACCAGGACCTGAACCCTGGGGCAGTGTGGGGGGCGCTGTCGAGGAGCCGAGAGCCACTCTCACACGCCCCAGATGCCTGGGGCCACCCTCCAAGCTGCTCCCGGTACCTGCAGAGCACCTGGCCATCACAGGTATCCCCAGGTAGAGTCAGGAGGTGCCTTTAAATGACCTGGGACTTGGCCAGACAGGTAGGGGTGGAGTATCTAGTGGACCACAGCTTCAAAGAGTGGTCATCAGAGTCTAAAATGACTTTGGCCCTTGGGTGCCTTGGCCTCCCCCCTCCCCAACTTTCCATCTGCACAGGCCGCTCCCTTCCAGAACATCCACAGCCCCCCTCGGTCCCCTCAGCCCCACAGTGGCAGGGCACCAGCTGTCCTACCTGACCTGACACCCACCCAGCACCCCCAGAAGGCGTCTGCCCTTGGCCCACAGAGCCTAACACTTGCTCTTCCCATGCAGGGGAGGGGGCTGCAGCCGAGGCAGAGGGGCCCCACCACCCACCGGGCTGCCACCTTGATCCTCCTTCCCGGAGACAGCCCGGCCAAGGGGGAAGGACAGCAGGAAGGACAGGGGCAGAGAGGAGCAGGTGGGGGAGGGGCCTGGAGGAAGCAGAGGCACTGGGGAGCAGAAACCTCAGGGTAGGCGCTCCTAGCCACTGAGGTCTGCGGGGTTCCCTGGGGGCTCAGTGCCCTGGTCCTGAGCTGAGGTCAGCCCTCTGTCCTAGAGCGACTCAAACCACCGTGGGCCTGGTGCTGAGTTCTGTCCCAGTGAGCACAGCTGCTCTGGTGGGTTCTGGGGAGAACGGGCTATGGATGAAAGGGAAAAACGCCTGAGATTGCTGCAGGAAGTTCCCAGCCGAACTCCACCCTCCCGTTCAAGGAGCTCATGTCAACACCTAGGTGGCCCAAGGTCGCCGCAGGTGGGCAGACTTCAGCAGGGCGGCCGGAGGCTCCTGGTCCTGGGAGGCACGGGGGGGGGGGGGGGGGACGTGGCCCAGGGGCCAGGATGGCCAGCGACTCGCTTCACCGCCCGACGCCTTCAAGGGGCGTCTTCAACACTTGGAGGAAAATCGTGTCAGTTCTGTACCCAGCTGAGGCCTCCCGCAGACCCTGCTCTGAGGAGACACCTCCTCGTCCTGCAGCAATACCACCAATTCCTCTCTTTTTTTCCCCCTGATAAATTTAATGAAAATTAATACATTCAAGAAAGCAGATAGCAGTTTTCTCTGGGTGAGGGAAAAATTAGTTCCATTTTCTTCTTTATGTTACGTTTTCCTCTGCCACTTGAATTCCCACCTTAAATGTCTAATTCCTGACACCAGGAGTAAAGACAGCCAAGAGGCCGTCGTGCCGATATGGGCAGACACAAGGGAGGCAGAAAGGCTTCCCACAAAACAGCCTTCCCAGCACCCACCAGTTCACGTTCAGGCTTAATAACCAGGAGCTGAAAAATGAGTCAAGAGCAGGACTGTTCACATTCAAGGTCTGGAGAGGGAACGTGGATGAGCCGCGTACTCTGCAGAGCCTGGGACATTTGATGGAATAAGGCCGAGCCCTCAGGAAGTCATCTCTGGTCCCCGAGGCAGGTGCTGCCTCTCGCACAGACGAGAAAACCATAAGGGGTTAAAGGGGCAGGTCCCAAATGCCCAGCCACTGAGTGTCAGGCTGGAGATCTGAACCCTGAGTAACGGGCTCCAGGCCGGGGCTGCCTCCCGTGCTCCGGCATCGTGCAGGTCCTGCGGGGACGAGGCCTCTGTCTTCTGCCAACCTGACCACTCTAGGTCATAGACAAGGCTCACTCCAGAGACACAGCACCAGGAGGGCAGCTCTTCCCAGGGAGGGGCTGCCTTGGGCTCCTGCCTGGGCTGGAGGTGCCTGGAAGGTCCCAGGAGGCGTTGGGGATTCTCTGACACATGGCCTGTTGGTGTCTGGACTGGCTACAGGTTCACTGACCTGGATGGCAGGGTCCTCGGGAAACTGTCCTGTCCCAACCAACATGTTCCAGAACAGAAGCATCTGAAGCAGCCACCATTCTGGGCTGAGTGCTGGTGAGGGAATGAGGGAGCCCCTGACTCCTGCAAAGAGCGTGGAGGCCGCCGCACCACAGACTCTGTAGGCTGAGACCAACTGGAGGTCCCTGTGCTTTTCCTGGAGCACCCAGAGGCCAGAAGTGCCCCGAGGAGAGGAAAAAACTGTGCTCAGGCCACAGAGGCTTCTGGGTCCAGAGACAATTGATGCCCACCAGGGGCCCAGTGAGGAGGACCTCCGGCTCTGCACCCACTCACCCTCCTGTCCATCGAGGAGGACCTCCGGCTCTGCACCCGCTCACCCTCCTGTCCATCGAGGAGGACCCCCGCTCACCCTCCTGTCCATTTCCTGCTGTGGCTTGTGCTCCTGGGGAGCTTGGGGTAGGTGAGAAAGTGGCTGGGAACCACAGACACAGGGGCACAGTGCTCCTGAGCATCTAACGCCACATGAATACCAGGTGTGATTTAAGGAGTGTGTCCAAATGACGTGTCCCTGAAATACAAAAGACCCTCTGGCATCGCCTAATAAATACGTGTGGGCGATGTTCCCCTCCCCCTACCCCGCACGTAATTTATTGGGAAGGAGCAATGACCGTTTGCCTTAACGAGGTGTAGGATTTTCATTCAAACAGATAAGTTAGCACCGCCAGCCCCCGGCCTTTGGAAGCCACGCTTCCCACCTTATTTATTGGACAGAGTGGAGTCACCAGAGGCCCATAAAGCCTGGCGCAGAGAAGCAAGGCCCGGCGCGTCTCCATCGTGCAAAATCACCCGTGGACGGCGAGGAGATGCTTTCTTGCCTTCAGGGCTATGACAAAATACCTCAACCCAGCATTTTCCTACATCCTGATGAGATGGCAAAATTGCTGGATCATTAACCAGCAGCTCCGAAATCCTCCCTGTGCTGCCAGGAGCTTCGACCTTGGGTGTGACTGGCCCAGCCCCGGCTGGCTGCCACCCGGCCCCCACCCCATCCTGGCAACAGATCCCCTCTGCCTCCTAAGTCTCAGGGCAGGGCCAGGCTGCTCGTGGGGCAAGCCCAGAGGGTGGCTCTCAAGGGTCTGAGCTGACAGCCGGCCACAAGCCTGGCCACTGGAAGACTGACATGGGTGCGTTTATCGAGTGCCCATTAGGCCTGACCTGCAGTGCCTTCTAAGTGGTCTGTACTCACTGAGCTGTCGTCCGGCAAGAGCCTTCATTAAAAAGAACATTCTAAACCGCATAAAGCAAATCATAACAACCTCTTCAGAGGAGAAATGCCCTGGATAAAGGAATTGTAACAAATACTGCATTTATTTATCATAAAAACCACAATTATAGATAGCCACTCTAGAGAGTACATGGGATAATCAGCAGCTGATTGCAGGATCAGGGCCGGCGTGGGCCAGGCCGGGAGCTGCCCCTCTGAGGTGCCAGCCTAGCACACAGCATCTGCTCTTGGATGTCATCCTGAGAGGGACGTCCAGCCGGAGCAAGCTACTTGGAGGCCAGTGACGGTCAGGCCTCGGGACACACAGCAAGGTCTCAGGCCATGGGTGTGGGGGTTGTTTTTTTTCCTTTTTTCTAACTTAATGGAGAAGACAGCTCAGGCAGCCCAGCCTCAGGGATCCTGAGACCTGAGTTCAAAATATCAGCTTTGCAAAATCCCAGCTGTGTGATTGCTACAAACCCCTACAGTCATGGAGCCCTGGTTCACTCCTGTGTGAATACAGGAGGTTCAGGCTGGGATAAGGTGGGCAGGTGCCCAACACCACACCTGACGCAGGTGGTCCACCCACAGCACCACTGCCACCCTGTGGAGACTGACTCTGGGCCATGGAAGACCCCTGGTCAGGGAGAAAGGATATTGAACCAATTCCCATCTAAGAGGGAAAGAGAAAGGGTCTCTCTTGTAAGTATTCCAAGGACTCTGCACATCTAACCGTGGAGTCGCAAAGCTGGGTGCTCCCTTGTCACCTGGGGCCCTGCAGAGAGTACTGCTCACCAGGGCGACCTGTGCCACATGGCGGGAGCTGGTGAAGTCATGTTGATGGGGGCCCCGCTTCCCCCCAGGGTGCAGCCCTACTGAGGAGACAAACACACGTGTCGCTCTAGACGTGAGTTCTCACTAACTGGGCAGACGCAGCTGCTGGGGGTTGAGCAGGGGCTGCCCTGGGGCCACACCAGCCTCCAGGTTTCCTGCAGATGAGCCCCTGTCACTGTCATGTGCCTGCTGCCTCCTCCTCCCTGAGGGTTTGGAGACGAGGCATGTCTGCCTCAGTGCACACAGGTCACAGGACAGAGTGCTGCAGCCTGGGGACAGACAGACAGACGGACGCTAGTCCTCAGAGCCCTGCGGGCTGGAAGACTGAGATTAAGGTGCTGGCAGATTCTGCGTCTGCTCAGGGCTTCTGGTCCACAGATGGTCCCTTCTCACTGTGTGCACTGGGAGAGGGAGTGAGCGAGCTGTCCAGGGGCCAGGGGAAGGGCACTGGTCCTCTTCACCAGAGTGACCCTCCACGACTCCATCCCCTGCCAAGCCCCCCGAGGGTGAGGACTGCCCCAGGAGGAGAGCACAGTCAGACCAGGCGGCTGCAACTCTTCTTTTATCTCCATTAATCCCCTGAGGCTGAGCGCAGGGCCCTGCTGGGTGGGGAGGGGGTGCATCCCAGCACAAGCGGTGTCCCCCTCAAGACTGGAGCTCACGGTGGAAACTCTGTGGCCCGGCAGCCAGAACCCGATTACTTTTGTCAGGGGAGTCGGGATGGAAGAGAATTGAATTAAGCAGCGGCGAGCTCCGGCGCAGTGCGGAGTCCTGTGCACGGCCGCCCAGCAAGGCCATGAGATAATAAAGAGCAACAGGACAGGAGGGCGCAAGATGGGGCGCGGGTGCCGCAGACGCGCGCTAATACGCAGCACCCGTGTCAGAACCAATACGGCGGCAAATACATCAAGATCTCAGTTACGGCTATTTCAGGAAATGTAATTCTATTAGAGGTTTTCCAATCTTTCCTCTCTTCTCCCTGGGTCTGCCTCCTCCTGCAAAACCCTCTCCGCCCCTGGAGACAGGGCATGGCGGGTAAATCATGTGGCCATTAGGCGGCGGGGAGTAAGCCAGGCAGGTGCGTCCTCCCTCCTGAGAGGTGCCCTCTCAGAGGCAGGGCCGGCGGGAGAGGGTTTGCAGCTCAGGCTCCCTCCACGAGCCACTCGCTCGCTCAGCCTTTAGGGACAGCCGGGCAGAGACAGGCCGGCTCTGAGCTGGGGAATGGACCTTTCCCCTGGAGTTCTCTCCTCATCCTCAACCCCATGTTGTCAACACTGGACAAGGCAGGGTGGCGTTTCCCTAGAAGGATCCTACGTCACTGGAGCACTTGAGGGTCCTCTGGGAGGCCACTCCCAACACCAAGCTCCACTGCAGGGGAGGGGGCAGAGACAGGGTGGCACAATCTTTATTGGAGAGTCCGGACCAACCTCTTCTCATGGGGCCTCACAGCAGCCAGGGGTGTTGGTATCTTCAAGCAGGTGCTCTGCTGGGCCCCCAAGCCTGTGAACCCGGCTCTGGTGGGTGAGGGGACAATGGAACCATCCTGTGTGATTCTGTTGTGATCCCTGATGCCAAGAATATGCAGAGCCTATGTCCTGTGCCACACCGAGCACAGCCAGTGTGACCTGGGGCTTCTGCCAGTAATGATGCCTGCTCATCAATCGTACGTAACGGATCTCGCCACTATGAGACGCCAAGAATCAGGGCAGCATGGGGAGGGCGACTCGGGGAGGGCAGCTCAGGGAGGGCAGTATTGGGAGGGCAGCATTGGGAGGGCGGCTCGGGGACGGCAGCATTGGGAGGGCAGCAGTGTGGTCATGTGAGGCCTGGGGAAAGCCTCGGTGCTCTGCTTTGTTTTTCTGTCAACCTAAAACTTCTCTACAAAATAAAGTCTATGAATTTAAAACATACCAACACAGCCAGTGCAGTTAGACAGGCCCGTTTCTCAGCTGGGAGGGGAGCTGGGCACCTCCGCTCTGAGCATGGTGGGGGACACAGCCCCAGGTCCTCTGTGGGCACCAACCACATCGGCCAGGGACAG
This sequence comes from Arctocebus calabarensis, assembly GCA_963573935.1. Classification (NCBI taxonomy): domain Eukaryota; kingdom Metazoa; phylum Chordata; class Mammalia; order Primates; family Lorisidae; genus Arctocebus; species Arctocebus calabarensis. The sequence goes on from CAUYON010172300.1 coordinate 68,522, forward strand.
AAGCTCCCAGTGGTTTGTGGGTCCCCTCAGCAGCTGTCAGCAGGCAGAAGCTCACTCTGCACTAGGAACGCCATGTGGCCTCTGCAAGGCTGAGCATCGTGCTGGACCCCTGTCACTCCATCTGGGCATGAGAAAGACCACCAAGTCCAGGGACCCCGCCAGGGGCCACCTCCCTTGGAACCCCACCCCTCGTGTTCTCACAGGAGGGTCCCAAGGCCAAGGCTGGGCTCGACATAGATGGGGAGAAGCAGGATGTGCCTGTTAGCTCCCACCCTGGGCGTTCAGGAAGGAAGGAAGGAAGGCAGGGAAAAGGGGAACAGGACTTCCTCGAGTTGTTAGATTTGGGGGTCGGGGGTGATATATATAGTAACTGGTGTGTGAGCTCAGCTCCGGCTCTCAGCTGATTAGGCAGCAAGAGATGATTAGCTAATTGGATAGAACATAATCAGGAATGAGACCAGCTCTTCCACTCTGCCTCTAAAAAGTGTTTCAGAACTTTACATAAAATCATCATGAGCACAAGACTAGGACTTTTCAATAAATGATGCTGGGTCTGCAGGATCAATGTGCAGAGACCAAGGTGGAACTTGAGATCTAGCTCATAGCCTGTCAAGCGCTAATCAGAAGTGGTTCCTGGACCCAAACGTGCAATGTAAGGCCAAGATCCCAGACTACACAGGGAATATTCTCACGACGTTGGGAGAATTTTTTTACATGGACATAAAACACACGTCCTATAAAGCAAAAGACTAATAAATTAGACTTTAAATTAAGAATTTCTGCTTATCAAAAGGTACCATTAAGCAAATGAAAAGGGTTGCCCAGTATGTATTGGGATGAGATACTCACACACAACAGAACCAGCATGGGACTCGGACCAGAACATGGGAAAAGTGTCTGTGAATTACCCAACAAAAGACCAAGGACCAGCAAGCAGCAGACGCTCCCTGCTACCCAGTAAGGCCGAAAATCACATTCGGTGTCATCGTTCCGTAGGAAAGACCACAGGAACAGCACCGAGGAAGCCCACTGCATGCCCAGGAGGCAGCTCCCGTTAAAAAGGCCAACCACAGCTGGCGCTGGCAAGAGCTCAGAGCAAACGGAGAAGCCACACACTCCTGGCAGCTTGTTCCTCGGTGCGACCGTTCTGAGAAGGGCTTTGGCAGTGCCGTGGTGGCTGGCTCACGGCTCTGCCGCGCGTAGGTGTGCGCTCCAGACAAATGAGTATATATGGCCCCCAAAGACACACACAAGTGTGCTCACAGCAGCTGTGCCGGCAGAGCCCACGACTTCAGAGTAACCTCCATGCCTGTCTCTGCAGAGCACAGCCCACCACAGTACAGTCACACAGCGAAAATGTCATACCACCACTACATAGCCACGATGGGGGAGGGCAGCCAGACACACAGGGGGGCCCATGGGCAGGTGCCGTGGACGGAGGCTGGACACAGCTGCCTTGCAGCAGCAGCATAGGGCTCAGACAGCCCCCGGTGGGGGAGCACGGGCCAAGCCAGAAGCCTCTGGTTTGCACTTGCACCTCACACCCGTGCCTGGACGGATGTCTCCATTACATTTTTATAAAGAATAATCGCCTGCCTGGGATGTCCTAGTCCTAGTCAGACCTGCAGTCTTTTCTGAACACGTCTACACAGGCATGTTTGTGAGTGTAGACTACACAGATGTACTTCCCGAACAGATGTACACCTTCCTCCCAAAGGTGGCCTGATGGCAGAAGGGTAATCCTTCCATGAGACAGGACGGGTTAAGTCAGCCATGATTGCAGACATATCCTCACATTACTCAACATCAGGGTCAACCTTCAAGGGAGACACAGCCGCCCTCATCTAAGGCCCCCATGGGTGTGCGAATTCGCAGGTAAGACCGATTCTTTCTCATCATAGATCTCAGCAATGTCAACATGATTTTTTTTCTTCTTTATTAAATTGAGGACTTTCTGCTTTTTACTTAAAGGAAGCACTTTACAGCTTCTCTTTGGAAGACCTCACTACTCTTGAACTTGGGCCATAGGACTGAACAGTCTGGTGAAGAGATGGCTCCTGAGTTCCTGGCAGGCAGGTACCCACACAGTTGGAGATGCTGGACACAGGGTCACATGCTGGATGGGACAGGCAGGATGGAGCACAATGACACAAGATTCCCCCAAGCTGCTCAGAAGAGTATGCAATTTAACACATATAAATTGTTTGTTTCTGGAATTCTCTATTTAATATTTTTGGACTGTCATTGACTGCAAGGAACTGAAACTGTGGGGAGGGAAACCTCTACAGTGCTCACTGCTTAAAGAATATGCCTGCAATTCTGGTTTGCTGCCAGCAGGTGGTAGCAGAGACTGAGTCGGTGGTCAATGTGCCCTGGTGAGTACCTGCTGGATGCCAGGTGTTGCCCTCTGTCTATAGGCGCACCCTCCCATCACCCAGGCTGAAGCTAGGAAGGCCCCTTGGCACCCAGAGGACTGGACACTGGGAAGGAGGTGACGGGGCAGTCAGACTCAACCCACAGACATGGGCCACTTAACCCAGCATGTGTGAACCCCCCTAGCCCACTGGGTTTCCGCCAACTCTGTGGGCCCCTGCTTGATATTCTGACAGTGCCCTGTTGACATGTTCATAAATTAGAGGGGAACTAGCCCACTCTTCCCAATTATAGATAAAATCTTTGTTAAACCAACCAGCTCAACTATGAGCCAAAGATATTGAAAATAACAAAAAGTATCAGCTGAACCCAACAACAGCTGCAGCCCAGCCCAGGGACCAGCACCATCCTAAATCCTCAGGGAGCCCAGCATCCCTCCCATGGCTCAGTGCGACCCTGGCCTTACTCTTGCCATGATGTCTGAATAATTAAAGGACTTTAGTCACCTCTGGGTGCGTCTCTGCATGGGGACCTCCCTCCTGTCACCCACAGCCTTGCAGAATGAGGACAGGTGGAGGCTGACCCTGATCTGTCCTCAGCATCCCTGGGATCTGAACACCCAGGTCAATGCAGCATCGCCAGCCTTGCCTGCTACAGGCCCAGGGTCTCCTGCCCTGCTGCCCACTGGGGGAAGCCGAGGGGGAAGCTCACACCAGAGTTAAAGGCCATGGTCACTACTGCTTTTCATTCAGCTTCTCCAGCCCCAACTCCCAACTCCAGCTGCCCAGAACTTATGGTCTAGAGAGCCATGGAGAGATCTCCAGGGAAGGCTGTCACAGTGGCCGATCTCTGCCCAGCAGGCTGGCCTGGCCCTGACTGCTGTCCTGGGGCACGCCTGCCTCTCTGTCCTGCCTCAGAGCAACCTCTCTGCCCCCAACACAATGCCTCCCTGGGCCAGGCGTTCCCCTCGGGAGCCATGGCCTCTGCAGGGCTGCACTTTCTGGGTTTGTGGGTCTCGGCCACAGCAGCAGCGCCTTGCATGAGCCTCTGGTCCCTGACCTCCCAGGGTCACTTCTCACTGGCTCCTGTGCTTGTCTCGTGTTCCCGTTCCAGCACACTGCATCTGCAGGGCCCACGGGCTCTGAGCAGCTCCGAGAAGGCATGAGGGGAGGGCGCCTCCCAGCAGAGGGGAAGTGGATCTGCCACTCCTGCCATGTGCTGTCCCTCTCTGCTCCCTGCTGGACTGTCCCTGTAGGCCAGAACCAGGCTGAGTATCACTGAGCGCCCAGCACTCAGCAGGATCTGAGTCTAAGGACAGGCTCAGAATGTCAACAACCACATGGGCGCTGAGCATGAGGGGCCTCTGGACAGTGGCAAATGAGACCCCTGGTGGGTGACCCGTGATCAGAAGTGTCATGACCAAGGGCCGTGGATGCAAACCATCCAGCTTGGCCTCTGGGAAGGGAGTAAGCGGAGGTGTGGTATAGGGGTCCAGCACGCAGAGGTGCTGGAGGAGCCTGGGCCAGTAGCCTGAGGGTCACGGCACTCCCGTGTTAAGGGGCTGCAGAACACTTCAGCAGCTGGAAGGAACTGCTCCAGGGGAACTTCATGTAGGGACACCACATGTTCACCCCCATAAGTTGTCCAGGGAGTCTGGACCCCTTCACCAAGCCTGTCCATCACTCACACTGACACAACACATTCAGGCCACAGGCGCTCCCAGAGTGCTACAGGCACAAGGAGTCAGCTCACAGGAGTCTGAGTCTGAGTCAGCCTCTGCGTGGAGGCTGTTGGCTCTTTCTGGGGCACTTTAACTGTCAGGTTCCTGACGGAACAGCGTGTCTGAGGACAGAACACGACGCAGCAATGGACTTGGGGGTGCTGAGAGAGTGGCCAGACGTCCGGGAGCCTGAAGACAAAGCCCTGCCCAGGGGGCCCTGGATGTGGTCCTGAACATCTCCCCCCTCACTCCCCCACATGACAGGACCAAAGCATCGGGCAAGCTCAAAATAACATTGTTTCTTCCCAAACCACCCTGGCTTTGACTTGTTTCCCAAGGTGCTATTAAATTTAATTAGAATTCTCAAATTATATCAAAGAGAGCATAGGGTTTCACCTTCATCAGAGAAGGGTCCGAGCTAAGGATGGTGGAGGGTGCCCGCTCCAGAGTCCACAGGGCAAGGCCAGGCCCCACCGAGAGGTCAGGGCGTGGTGCTCTGCCAGCCGGGCCCTGCAGCTACTCTCTGCACAGCTTGGGGGCTGGTGCCCTCGTATAAGCAGGACAGTGTGGGGATAAGCAGGTGATTACAGGGAGAGGGCAAGAATGTTCCACACCCAGCACCACTGCCACCTCCTCCAGGAAGGGCTCCTGGACTCAAAGTCCCCACTGCCCACACCACTGTCTTGCCCAACCCCACTAAAAGGTGCCTGAGTCCCTCTGCCCGCCCCCGGCCCACAGCTGGGCTCCCTGAGAAGGCAGAATCTGTGCCCGCTGAGGAGGACATGACCATGGGGTCCAGTGTCCGGCACCCTCTCCTAGACTCGGCTTTGCAGAGGTTCTGTGGACGATGGAGGCCTTGAAGCTCTCCCCAGCAGGTGGGCCCTGCTGGCCCCTGGCCACCATGTAATTGTCTGTGATGGTTGGTCTAAAATTCTCCATTCACCCAAAGCCCAGAGGTGGACCAAGGCCAAGGCCGTAACGCTGGGGGCCCTGGTGGGCAGACAAGGGCCCAGACATAAGGCAGGGGCGCTGTCCTGTCCCTCCTCTCCAGCCAACATGCCCCGGAAGGGTGCTGAACCCACAACTGCAGTGTCTGAACAGCACTGTGGCCTCCAGCAGGGCTCAGAAACTTGCCCTCAACCTCACCAAGTCTCCTGTGTGTGACATCTGAAAATCACAGGTGTGGACGTCCTCTCCCCCAGGAAGCCCTCCTGGTGCTGCAGTCTGAGCCGTGGTTTACTCCTCCATCTCCTCAGGATCCCCAGAGGCCATAGACCTGGTCCTTTCTCTTTCTGCACCTGATGTCCCAGGTCTGGGTCAGCTCAGAGTTGCAGGGAGGGAACATCCCTTATCCTCACTTTCCAGCAGGTGCTTCCCGGAGCTCAGGCTCCCTGCTCTTCTTGGGGGGACAGTAGTACCCCCTGGGTGGGCATCTGTGCCACAGATGAGGGGATCCAGTGTTGGCCTTCAGGAAGGAAATGGGGCAGAAGGGCCCTGTCACCCATCAAAGTATCTGTGCTTTCAGGCCTCCGAAAATCACCCACACTTCACTTAGCAGGCAGGGAGCTGGGGAGTCGGGTGCCTTTGCAGCCTCCTTCCAAGAGGGGCTGGGCTGTGGACATGCCCTAGTGTCAGCCTTGCAAGAGTGAATCTGCAGGCTCAGGACAAGGAACTGTGTCGGCCGTCCCCAGCGGAGCCCCCCACGCCCCAGTGGACGATGACTAGAGCTGGCCGGTGTGGCCTGTGTGCCTGAGGAGGAGGAATGCGACAGAAGCAGCCCACAGCCCTCCAGCATAGCAGGCCTGGCACGCACGTCCCTGAGTGTATCACAGTGCCCTGCTGATGGCCACAATCGGGGCACACGGCCGCCACCACACACTGGGCTGGTAGCTCTCAGTTTCCTGGAAGGAATGTCCTCCGAGGTTTCTTTCTAGAAGATATTTCTTGCAAATACGGATTGTTCTCAAATGCTGATTAAAAACATAAATAGATGAAGGAGGCCCCATATTCCCTACTGTGGCTCTAGCAAGGACCTGCTCAGCTAGCTTTGCTCACCTCTAAGGCCTCCCCAGACACCTGCTCCCACCCGGTGCCGTGAGGTACCAGGACTCAGGGACGTCCGGAGCACAGGGCTGGGCTGGAGAGGCAGGGGTGGGACCCCAGGGGCAGGTGGAGGACAGTACAAGCCCCAGCAAGGAAGCTCATGGAGGCTGCAAAAAGACACACCCAGGGGGCAAGAGAGGAGGCCCAGCTAGCCTCCCGTGCCAAGCCTCCACCCCAGCGGTCAGCCTGCAAATCCCACATTTCTTTTGTTAAATTTATTTCTGAGTATTCCACTCTTTTTGATGTCATTATAAATGAATTGTTCTCTGAACATCACTTTCAGCTTCTGTACTATCACTGCAGGGAAATGCAGTTGATCCCTGTGTGCTGATCTTGTGTCCTGCAACCCTGATATGCACCTGATGTGAACGTTCCTTAAGACTTTTCAGATGGAATACCTCATCAACCAACTGAGATGCCCTTTACAGGGGAGCTGTGGAACGTCAAACAGCTTCGGGGGGTTGGGGGTCATCTGCGTCCCTGTTGTCTCAGGGCTGCCCAGACTGGAACCTTCAGTGCATGTCCAGCAGCAGAGCTGACAGGTCGGCCCAGCCTTGTTTCCGATCTTTGGTGTGTCTGGTCTTCCTCCCTGAGTATGACGTTGGCTGTAGATGTTTCAGAGATGCTCCTGTCACTCTGAAGAAATTCCCTTCCTTTTCTGGTGTGTGAGAGGATGCTATAAAATGCTTTTTCTGTGCCTGATATGATCATGTAATTTTTATACTGTAGCCTGTTAATATGTTATATTATATCCATTGATTTTCCATATTTGGAGCCAACCTTGCATCCTAGAGAAAAAGTGTACTTGGTCATGGTGTGCTATCCTTTTGCTGTGCCACAGGGTTTAGATTTTTAGCATTTTGTGGAGAGTTTTTGGTCTATATGCATAAAGTCTACAGTCTCGAGAGCTTCTTTTGATGTCAGGGTAGCACCAGCTGTGCAGCGTGGATTAAGGAGTGTCCCTTATTCTCCTATTTCTTGGCAAGAATCTACGAAGCACTGGCCTTGGTTCTTCTTAAACTTGTGGCATGATTCACCAGTGAAGCCATCTGGCCCTGCACTTCTCTAGTTGAGGAGTTTATTTCGATTATTATTTCACTGTTTTTCTTGGTACAGGTCTATGCAAACTTTCTGTTTCTCCCTGGGTCAGTTCTGCAGTTTTCTTTCTAGGGTTGTAACCGTTCCGTCAGTCGCCCAGCACCCTGGCAAACAGCTCTTCACGGCTTTCCCATAGTCCCTCCTGCTGGCCGGCAGTGGTCCCGCTCACCGCCGGCGTAGCCGCTGGAGCACTATCCCCGCCTCGGGTCTAGCCAAAGGATTGTCAATTTCATTTCTTTTCCAAGAAGTAACTTTCAGTGTGGGCGATTTTCCTTATTTTTCTGTTCTCCATTCCAACTGTTTCCATTCCAATCCTGAGTGTTTAGATTCAGCTGGTTCTTCCTTCTGGTGGGGGCAGGATCATTTTGGTTTTATTTACAGGTAAATGTATATAACGTAATTTGTAATGATGGCTGTGTTTACCAGTTGGCTTACAGATTTCCTGAAAATTCAGCACACGGCTCTCACAGTTAGTGCTGGGCGGTTCCAGCACGAGGTGGTTCCTGCAGGCTGCAGAGAGGAAGTGACAGCTGGACAGAGTCGGTGCCCGGTGTCAGAAGAGCTGTCCCCACAGTCTCCCAGGCCCACCTCTGTGTCCGTGCCCGCAGCCCCAAGAGAGCACATGCTTCTCAGTCACCACAGTTGGGAAGTGCCTGCCAGATGCGTGCAGGAGCGCTGGGAGGCTTTGGGCCCCGAGGGCCTGCTGTGGACACCAATGCCCTTTAAGGGGCCTGACTGGGGGAAGTTGGCCCGCGATGCTCTTTCACCTCCTGCCAAATGAGGACACAGTGGTCATTCCTTGTTGGACCCTAAACCTGTCGCAACTTGATCAGGAACTCACCAGCCCTTGAGCTCTGAAAAAGCAAAATTTCGTTCTCTATAAAATACCCCCTCTTGGGCATTTCATGACTCAGTGTGGCTAGACAGAAATATGCACACCTGTGCACGCTCACTTTTCTGGCTGCTGAGACACACACAGGCTTTTTCCCAGAGAAGGGTGGCCTTCTGCCCATAGTGCAGCCCACTACCCTCCCCGGCACTGCCTGCTCTGGAGCAGCCAGGGCAGCCAGGACAGAGCTGGACGTGGGTGGCCACTCACTCGTGTGCTACTAAAGGACCCTCTGGCAGTCCAGGGTGATGGCCAGGCCAGTGTGCACGGGCAGGCAGGTGTGGCACAGGTGAGGCCTCCTGGGTTGTCCCGATGCTGTATCCGTCCACCACTGACTCCTCCAAGCTCTGCCTGGCTCAGTCCTGGGCCCACTGCCCCCACCCTCCACACTCCTGCCACAGCTGGGGGGACTGTGCGCTTCCCACTCGCCCCAGCTTCTCCCCAGCTGGCTGCTGGCCGCACCTGTTCCGGTTCCCATCAGGAACCCTCTGCCTGTGAGGCCGTGGATCTGGTGCTGGAACAAGGTCAAATTCACACTTAAACTCCTCCAAGCCCTCTTTCTTCCTTTTTTCCACTCCAGATTGTCATTAGTGTTAAACTGAAGTCCTACTTGGCTCAAACACGGAAGAATTCTTAAAAAAACCCTAAAAACCCAAATCTGTTAGGAATCACCAGGGTGGGAAAGAAGGTGCCAGGGGAACCCACTCTCAGGAGAGCCCCAAGAAGGACGGGGGATGGGGTGTCCTCAGGTGGCTGCCCAGAGCCCTGTCCCTGAATCCATGAGTTGGGACCTCAGAGGGCAGGGCCTACTGCCCTCTATCCTCAGGGGCTGGAGGACAGGGGGATTTCCAGGCTGAGGGGACACCGTAGCAGGTGAGTAGCATGAACACCTGCGAGGCCAGCCTGGGGACACAGCCCACAGCCAACAGGCTCCACAGACTGCCGGGCTCAGCATCACCGTCTCTGCCCTCTTGAGGGGCACTGAAACCCAGCAGTCTGCCCAAGGTTGCAGCCTGGGGTCTGGCCCTCTTCCCGCAAAGCTGCTGAGCACCAGCTCAGTTCCAGCTGCCCTTGCTGGCAGCACAGGGACAACGTGATAGAGACCCCAGGCAAGAAAGGGACCAGGGCAAGAAGGACACCATCTCCCCCTCCAGGGCCCCACGTCTGAGGTAACTAAACCTGCAGCAGAGGACCCAGCATAGGCCGCTACTGCCTTCCCTCAGCTGCCCCAAAACAGCACCCCGAGAAGTCAGCCATGCACATCTACCTGCCAGCCCCTGCTGCCGTCCTGTGACACACAGCATCCCCTCTGAATGCTGGGGACAAGCACAGAGGGGTCCACGTGAGCAGAAGGACACTCTGGGACCAACTGACTCATCTCGACTTAACACGTGGCCTCTCTATGGCTTCTGACAATCACAAGCACCAAGATGTGGATGCATCCCAGGACAACCTGCCAGAGACTGACTCTCCCTGGTCCAGTGAAACTGGACAGCTCTCGAACCCTGAGCTGCAGCCAGGGCGGGGCCTGCTGGGCATGCAGCTCCCTGAGCGGGGATTCCCATGTGGGCCTGGGCTGTCATAGCACTGTGGCTGGAGCCAGTTGCTGCCCCTGCCCTGGCCGGGCACGGTGAGCTGGGGCAACTCACATCCCACGGACTGGATTCTCCACGTGTCTCCTGCCACCTTCCTCCCCAGCACTGGGAGCTGAGGGATGTGGGGCCTGTATCACAGGAATCTTCTCCCCACCTCACCCCGGGTCTGGGCAGTCTGCAGGGACCAGGGATGTGCTCAGGAGGTAAGCGCAGCCAATGTCCCCTGGGCATCACTCCAGTTTTCACGAGTTTGCAACACCATAGGCCTCTCCAAGACACTAATTTGAGAGCAAAAAGGCCTTGGGTGGCAGACTGATGGGACCCTGAGCTGCAGGCACCAGCCCAACTGAGACCTCACCTGCTCACTCCAGCCCCGCGGCCCCTGGGCAGAGCTGGGACCCTGATGGGAGGGCCCTGTGGTCCAGCTGTGTCTGTGGCTGTGGCTGCAGACTCAGCACTGAGTGAGCCTCTCACGGCAGGTCTCACGAGTATTTCACTGACGTCTTGTGCTTAGTGGCTACTATATATGGGCTTTTTGGGAGAAATATCTATTCGGAGCCTTTGCACAGTTTTTAATTGGGTTATTTGTCATCTTATTATGAGTTGTATGAGTTCTCTCTTTATGTATTCTGGTTACAGACCCCTTATCAGATACATGATTTGCAAACACTGTCTCCATTCTGTGAGTCTGTTCACTGTCTTGATGGCACCATTTGAAGCACAAAATTCTTTATTTTGGTCATGTTCAATTTATCTATTTTTTCCTCTTGTCCCTGTTGCTCTCAGTGGCTTCTCTGAGACGCTTCTGCCCACATCTAAGGTTCTTGCGATCTACCCGTTTACTTCTAAGAGTCTACAGCTTTACCCACACTGGTGTCTTTAATCCATTTTGAATTAACTTCTTCCTAAGGTGAGAGGCAGGGTCCCCTCTTTACCCTTCGCATGTAGGTGTCAGCTGTCCCAGCGCCTCCCGCTGAGAGGGTTGCTCTCTTCCCACTGATGGTCTCAGCGACCTGGCTGGAAACCGTCTGACTGTGGGGTCTGTGTCTAGACACGGCTCCTTGCCCTTCTGGATCTTAGCTCCTCATGAAAACAAACCCGATCGCCATCCAGAGTTGTGGCTGTCCACACTCGGACCAGCCCCAAACACGTATGCCCGCTCGAAACTCCCCCAGCAGAGTCCCTCGAGGCCACACCTGGGACACGTATGTTCCCACCAGTATTCCCACGTGTGATGCATTCCCACGCATGAACGGGGAAAGGCTGTGGCTCCCGGAGTTGGGTACAACAGGCGTCAGGTTGAAAGGACACAGGCATGCTGCAGCTCATCTCCTCTGAGAGCTCACGGTGCACAGCTACCATCCCAACCCCCGGGCAAGGACATGGGCTCAGCCCACGGGAGCCCACTAGACCACAGGTAGCACCTGCAGCGTGGGTCTGACCCAACACCCCAGGGCCATCTTGCCTCCCACTCTTCCCCAGAAAGGCCAGGCACGGCCTGGTGCCAGACTGAATGTGCACACACATGAGCTCACCTAGAAGGCCAGTAGGCTCGCTGGGAGGTGACACTGGTCATCACATTAGTCAGAAGGGGGCTGGCAGGGCCCTGAAAGAAGAGGGCCCTGCCAGGAAGGGCACCTGCCTTCCACGCCAGCCTCTGGCCCCACCCGCCCACCCAGGCTGCCCTCCAGTTTGTGGTGGCTGCTGTGGCCCTCACACTGGGTCTGTGCGGTGCCCTGAACCCTCCCCACCCTCCCCAGGGCTTCTTGTTACCCTTAACCCCAACACTTGCCCCAGGGCTTGAGGCAGCTCTGCTCACAAACACCCTTCCCTCCACCTAAACCACTGCTGGGCATTTACTTTGATTTCCTTTTAAAGGAGTTTCATGAGAGCTGAGCTAATGAGAGAAAGCCCCTCTGGGGCCAGACAGACAATGGCTTCATGGGACAGAGGCCTGTCAGGGACAGCTATCTGTGGTGTATCAGGCAAGAGCTGGCCAGCAGATACACTTGGAGGCAGGGGCTCGGCCTTTTTTTTTTTTTTTTTTCAGTTTTTGGCCAGGGCTGGTTTGTACCCGCCACCTCCTCATATGTACCTGCCCTACTCCTTTGAGCCACAGGTGCTGCCGAGGGGGGCTCAGTGTTTATAAGAGCTGTGACAGTGTCAGGACCATGTCAGATGTCAGTTTCTGCCGATGGGACAATGGGAGCTCTGAACGTTTATACAAATGGCTAGTACAAGTTTAGGGTTAGGAAGCTACCAACCTAGCCCATGGCCAAGGTGGCCCCAAGGCGAGGCTGGCTGTGAGTATCGGTATGTGAGGGTGGGGAGCCCTGAGGGGAGTGGCTTTCTAAACCTTTCTCCCTGTAAGCTGGAGTGGCCGCCACACAGGTGCACTGGCTCCTAGCGCTGACGCTGACAGGCTGGAGAGGGTTAGCCCTGAAACCCTTCAGCTCAGGGACAAAACAAGGAAGCTAGAGCCTCACCACCAGCCCCTCCTGTCACAAAAAGCAGCTTATATGGTGAGCTTCTCTACATTCCTCAATGCCCTGCTTAAATGCTCCCTTGTGAGTACTCCCTTGCAGGGATTCTTTGCTGGAAGGAGGCCTATGCTCCAGGCCCCAGTTGTCACCCCAGTCCCTGCAGTGCTGTGCTGCTCCACAGCCCAGGGCATTTTGAGAGTTGATGTTCTTGTGTACCTCCCCGCAGCTGTGGGCGCACACATGACTCACACACACACACAGTGAGCAAATGTACAGGGCACCCAATTAAGAAACACCGTGGACAGGGGCAAAAAAAGTCAGCTCCAGGATTCCGAGCACCTACTTTCACTGAGCAAGATAGGGTCAGCCTGACACATCCCAATTTAAACCCTGTTTACATTAAATCCCAGCCCAACTGGATACCTACAAGTTTTCTCTTTAGCAAACACAATCCACATGCGAGGAAACTTATTATGCACCAGAGCAAGAAAACAGAAAAGCAAAAATTAAATTAGATGGCAGCTTGGAAAATGCCCACTGTGCAGAAAAAGCAAGCTAACAAATTTGGCTTCCCTTGAAAACAGCGGCGAGGTTTTAATTTGGGTCTCTGGGACCCGGCTCCTGCGGCACCGGGAGGCTCCTGGGTGGCGGGAAGTGGATGTGGTTTCAGATGAGCAGACGCAGATTTAATTAGTAATCAACTCTGACCCCCACTCTTCCCACAGGGAGGCAGAGGGAATGTGAAGAGAAGATGGGACTTGGGCTGCTGGCTCCTTGCAGAGCCAGGGAGCCTCTCCTCCTTCCAGTCCTGGAAGAATCAATCAGCGTCACCCTGGAAGGCACGCTTGCCACCGCGTGTGAGCCCGCCCCAATTATAGGGAGTGGAGAGGGAGGACATGGCCAGAATTAATCCAGCTCCCGGGAACCAAGATGGCCCTGGTCGAGTTTACCCAGGATTGGGCAGGACGCAGGCCTGGGCCACGCTGCTGTGTCCAGTAACTATGCTCCTGGTGTGATGGGATTCCTGGGCTGGAAGTGGACTACCAGATGTTTGTTACAAGGACAGACACACCGTTCAGGTCATTAAAACCCACCAGAGGCCTCACGATTGCTGCGCTCGCCCTGAGCCCCACCAGAAGCTCAGCCTTGTGCCCACAGTCCCCCGAGTGCCAACAATGTGCCCACACAGCTCCCCAGGCCGGTGGCAGGGCAGTAGGTGGTGCCCGGCTGCTGGTCTCAGAAAGGCAGTGAGGGCGGTCGGCCGAGAGCCCACCAGGCCCTGAGGTGCTCCCTCCTGGACACCTGGGGTCTCCACTGAGGGCCCCCACCAGGCCTGTCCTGAGCAGCTCACTCAGCCCCAAGGTGCACGGGTCTATCGCTGTAGTGGAGAGGGCTGAGGCCTGGGCAGAGCCCACCCTTTCCAGCCGAGACCCTACAGTCTAGGACATGACCACTACTGCCCAGGGGTAGCCCAGGGATCCAGTCAGCCCCCACCCCAGTCACACCCCAACTCCTGGGCTCAGTTGGCCCCGCCAGCGGCCTGCCTGTGGGGACGGATGACCACGGTGGACGTGGCCTGGCTTAGGAGAACACTTCCCCGTGGTGACCACGGCATCCTTACACCTGATGTGGCCACTGTCACAGACGCCCACCACGCCTAGGTCTGTGCATGGCACATGCTGTCCTTTCCTGCTACCTCCAGGTGCCCCCGGGGCAGGCCCCGTGGCCGCCCTGTGTTACAGACCAGGCCTGCAGCAGGGAGCGAGGTCGCCCACGTTGGGCTCCTGAGCAGAGGCCGTGGGGCCAAAGGAAAGCCCCAAACCAGGGATGGAAAACCCAGCCTCCAAGTCTGGCTCCAAGTGACCCTGGCAGGTTTCTCACCCTCCCCAGGGCGGGCCAGCTGACCCCGGGGCCCTCTCTGCATGGCCACCTGCCCTAGCCCTACAGGCTGAGGAGCCCCGGGTATGTGCAGGCTGTGAGCTGTGGGACTGGCCTGTGAGAGATGCCTGCACCTGCCTTTGGGCCCAGGACACTAAGGATGCAGCTGCCCTAAAGTCCACCTGGGACTGGAAGAGCTGCTGGCCAGCGGACCCAGCACCCTCCCACCTGCCGAGCACCTGCTCAACCCCACGACTGTGACTCAGACTGTTGGCTTCTCCCCACCCTGCGAAGCCCCCTGTCCTGGGGCCTCTGCTATCCTGGCCTGAAGCACCCCCCTCCCTATACCCTCTCCTGGGCTGTGGTCAGGAGTCCATGCCTGGAACCAGCTGCTGCACCCCTGGGCGGGCTCGGCAGCCCCAAGACCACCTGGACTGACACAGCAGGGGCCGCGGCCCACAGGGGCTCCCACCAACCTACCACGGGGAGGGGCCTCCCCAGCGCTCCAGTGACACAGAGGCCCTGAATGGCTCTTGTTGGGCTCCAGGGCCTGCTCCTGCACAGCCCTGTGGGGACACACCACACTCGGGGGCCCACTGGGCCTGGCCAGTTGACTGGCCCAGCTCTTCCATGCTGCCCACACAATGCAGTGCCAAGGGGACCCCTACAGGTGGACAGTCTCACAGATGCCACGATAATACCGAGGACACTGGTGATGACGGTCCCCCAAGGTGCTGTCCCAAGGCCTTCTCAGGTGTCCGTTCAGCAAGGATGGAACCTCCAGACTCTCCTCAGCAGCCTGATTCCTGGGGCATCCTGAGGGGGGCACCGGTCAGCAGGACAGCTGTCCCACATGCCTGGGACCACAAAGGGCCAGGGCTGCTGACCCAAACCTGGGCCAGGAAGCACATGTTGAATCGTGGAACTGATGCTGGGGTCTCCCCCCCACCGGGGCTGCTATAGATGCTCCTCCGTCATCCTCCCTCCCCCTCCACTGTCCCCCCTCCCTTCCCCCATTCTCCCCTCCATCTTCCTCCCCTCCCCCTCCACTGTCCTCCCCTCCAGCATCCTACCCTCTCCTTCCCCCACAGCAGCACCAAAGGGCTCAGCCTCCAGCCAGGACGCCCCACCCATGGGTGAGCACAGCAGGGCCCACATCTGGACACAACTGGTGACCTCAGACCCCTGTCCCCAAAGAACCACCAGCCACAAGCCATAACAGCCTATCCTCAAGTGCACAAGCCAACACCGCCTGGAACAATCACACCTGTGTGGCAGCCCAGAAGTGGACTGACCCGAGACCTGCCCCGAGGCCTGGGGGAACTTCAGGGGAGGGCCGTGTTCCTACCGTCCACACAGGCGGGCCGCGCTCTCGTGGTGCCAGCGATCTGCCCTTTCCTGCACGCACAGCGAGCCGTCTGCCGGGCGATCGTCCTCCGGGGCTGGCTGCTGTCCCGGTCCAGGGTCACAATCTCACAGGTGCCGGCGGCCAGCTGACCTGAAAGGGAGGAGGGGATGCAGACTGAGTGGCCACAGCCTGTGGGTCCAGCCCCACACTGGAGGCTGCCAGAACCCCGCCACTGAGGCCCCAGCAGGCAGGGAGGCCCCTGTGCTCAGAGGGAGTGTGAGCAGCCACCTGTAAGGTGCTGTCAGGACGTGTAGGGACGGCGAGTCCGTCTGGCTGACACTCGCACTGACCCTGCCTGCCTTCAAGGGCCGCCTCAGAGACAGGAAATTGAACGCGGCCCCATCTCACTCATGCCCGGAAATGAAAGGAACAGGTCTTGGAGAGAGAAGCTGGCCATCCCGCCCATGCATTCAAGAGCTTGATGAGAAAAGTGAGGCTGCACAGAGCCCGGCGTTTGGAAACCAGGCTGAGTCCCTCGTCTCTGTCCCCGGTGCCAGCAGCTGGCCCAAGAGCCTGGCAGCTTGGAGCCGGAAAGCACGTGTGTCACCTCCCCACCTTGCCATGGGGGCTGCTGTGTCAGTGTTGGGGCTCAGTTCCCCCACCCTGCCACAGCCTGGCATACACTCCCACATGTGTGCACACACACGTACATGAGATTAACACAGCCGCATACAAGGCATCAATGTGCACAGGCATGGGCCACACCTGTGTGAACATACTAAGGCCAGACAGTGCCTCAGCTGCACCAACACAAACTTCATAGCTGTGCCCGTGACACACCCATATGGACCTGCTCCTACAGGTGCATGACGTGACCCCATCCCCACCTCCTGGGTCACAGACACCCCATGGCAGAGGAGGGAGGTGGGGAGTGCTGTGTGGCCCACATCTGGGTCTAGGCCAGGTCAGGGCACAGAAAAGGGATACGTTTCTTTCTAAGACACCAACTGAAATTGTCTACTGGATTCTACACCCACCTCGTCCTTACATCCCAGGGAGAAGGGACCTCTCTAGGGCCTGACAGGGCCGCCTCTCAGGACAGGGAAGGGAATCGTCAGGATGTTCCACTGTGCAAATAAACCCCTTAAAGATGTCACTCTGCCCGTAAAATGCAGCACGGCTACCACCAATGAGCCCTAAATATTAACACTGACCAATGAAGAGAGTGGCGTTCTCAACAGCGGCAGTGAAGATGAAGACCTGGCCAGTCTGTGGAGGACGAAGGTCAGCCCTCAGCTGCCTGCCGTGTGTCCTGAGTGGGGAGTTCAAGGTGCCCTCAGCTGGCTCCACCTGGGCACCAGGAAGGCAGCCAGTGCTTCCTGCCCCACTCCACGCCTGCCCAGGCTGCAGGACACCCCAGCTCCCCTAAGGTGAACCCAGAAAACCTCCCTCAGGACACGCTGTACACAGCCACCCACGAGGACTCGGCAAGGACCCCCGTCCCACTTGGATCCTGCTGGTAATGCTGAAAGGAGGCCCCATTGGTCAGGAAGTCCAGCAAATGGCCCAGGGCAGGCCCAGGGGGTTCCTTGTGTGGGGCCCCTCAGTGATTGGCATAGAAACTGTCAAGTGCCAGTGCCCTCTGACCTGTCATTTGACCTCTGAGACTTGGTCCTAAGGAATGGGGATAAACGAGATGTGACAGCAAGCAGGACGCTGGACCAAGTGCTGTAGTGACCACCTGGGAATGGCCGTCTACAGCCTTGGGTAGGGGGCTCTGGGCTGTTTCCTGTGTCCTGTGACAACCCTTTGCACACTGAGGTGGGCTTTTAACTCAGGACACGAGGCGCCCCTTGCACCATGTCCACAGCAATGGCCTCATCAGCCAGGTAGGACTCCCTTCACCGCAGATCCCAGGGTGGGTGGTCCTCACGGCCTCTGACTCCATGCTCAGCACTGATTTCCAGCTGTCACCCAGTGAGAAAGGTGACAAGTGGGGTCGGGAGGAGGAGGGCGGAGAGGGAAGCAACCGGCATGCCTGTGGGACTGCGTGGACGGCAGGGCAGGCTGTGAGCTCTGCACAGGTGCACACGCAGCCCACAGGCCGGCACACGCGCACACCACAAGCAGGAAGGACGGTGTGTCGCCCCTTGGAGCAGCAGCCGCCCAGGCAGAGCGTGACCACGCAGGCAAAGGCACTCTGCCTGGGACACAGAGTCAGGCACGGGATGAGATGGCTACTACCACTGTTTCCATCACCGGCAAAACTAACCAGCCCGTTTGGGCCAAGGCCAAGAGGCAAGACAGGAGGGGAGCTGAGAGCCTGGTGTGGGCAGCGAGGACAGCGCCTGAGCTGGGGCTTCCAGCAGCAGGCTCTTAGCCTCTGCCTGTCTGGGATATATGTGCAGTGCACATGGAGCACATGCACACGCCCACACTGCACACACAGGCACGTGCACACGCCCACACTTGCACACACAGGCACAGGGACACGCCCACACACACGCCCATAATGCACACACAGGCACAGGGACACGCCCACACTGCACACACGGGCACACACACCCACACTGCACACACAGGCACATGCACACGCCCACACTTGCACACATAGGCACACGCACACACATGTCCACACTGCACACGGAGCACATGCACACGCCCACACTGCACGCACAGGCACAGACACACACCCACACCGCACACACAGGCACACGCACACGCTCACACTGCACACCCACACACACTGCACACGCCCATGCCCACACTGTACACACACTGCACATGCACACAGTGTACATACAGGCACATGCACACACACGCCCACACTGCACACACAGGCACAACGCACATGCCCACACTGCACACACAGGCACACCTGCCAGGAGCCAGCAGGCAGAGATGCTGGGCTCAGGGTTGACACATATACCCACACTGCATACACAGGCACATGCACACGCTCACACTGCACACGGAGCACACGCACACGCCCACACAGCACACACCTGCACCGCTCCCTGCCCCCAGCATTTGGAGGTGCACATAGTACACACATGTCCACGGGCACACACCCTGGCAGCCACACAGCCCTGCCTGATGCCTCATGGGCACACCCAGGGCTGCCTCTGTGCAGGAGTCTGTGGTCTAGCAACGCTGGTGTGTGGGAGGACCTTTGCCAGAGATCCTCAGAATTGCCTCTAAGGGACACAAAGGCTCATCACCTGCACACGTCTTTGCTCCAACCCCCAAGAAGTCCCCAGCTGGGGGCCCTCACAGCTGACAGCACAGCTCTGCTTGCCCTGTTTGGCCACATTACAGGGCAGGGGCAGAGCCTGGGCATCCACCTCCAGGATGCCCTGAGCAGGCTTACCACCACCTGCCCTGGGAGTCCTCCAGGGTGCGGCCACCTGTCCTGTTACTCCTATACGTGACCTCACAGGGCGCCAGCCCAAGCCCACGCTAGTCCTGCCTTGACGCAGCTTCAAGGCCAACTGTCTCCACTCTGGGTGGACTGGCCAGGGGTCTGGGGTACAGAGGCAGTCGAGTGCCACTAGTAAGCAGGAGATCAGAACGCTAACCACCGCGCCTGTCCCCTCTCTTACAGAAGACTTCGCTTTCACATGGAACCTACCCCCTGAAGCAGGACAGCATTTCTGCCCTTCAGAGGCACATGCTGGCTCAGGGGCCCATCACCTGCCAGGAGCCAGCAGGCAGAGATGCTGGGCTCAGGCTTGGATATGTCCCTGAGCCACCAAGCTCCCCCGCTCTCCCTTCACCCTCTCCACACCTCACTGCAGACACTTGAAGCTCTCTGATCCCTTCAACAAATGTCAGAAAACCCTGAAAGTCTAAGATTCTCCCCAAGTTTTCTCAATGTGAGATCCAGGCAAGCAGCTCCAGGCCAGGGAGTGGACTGACCACCTGCCCCTGCACCCGAGGTCGGGGGACAGGACTGACCACCTGCCCCTGCACCCGAGGCTGGGGGAGAGGACTGACCACCTTCCCCTGCACCCGAGGGCAGTTATTGGCTCGGTAGTTAGTGCAGGGTTGACCACAGACACCTGGAGCCACTGCCGGCCGGACGCTGCGATACCAGAGGGATGTGGGATGGCACAGCACAGAGACTCCCAACCAACCCAACTGGCAGCTCACGGTTTCCTGCGCCAGGGTCCTGGGAGCCCAGGGGACCCCACGGTGAGGTCCTGGAACCTCCCTCGCCCTGGAGGAGGTCTTTCCAGGCCTCTTCCCTTCAGGAAACACGGGTTGGGTGTCCATCTGGCCTTCGAGGGAGGACACACGGCTGGGATGGGGCTGCCCCTGACTGCACAACTGGGCTTTATGCCTTGCCTGGTGGGGCACAGGAGACCAGGGCCCTAGAGGATTTCGAGGGCTCCCTGGCCTCTCCCTGGGGACACTAGGCCATCCTGACCTGCAGACGACCCCCACCTGGTCCAGCAGCCGTTCCCTGGGGAGAACCAACTCTCTGCAGAGCGTTCCTAAGTGAAACCCTGGACTCCACCTGTCATCAGAGCACAATCCCTGCAGCCGGAGCACCTGTGTGGTCGCCTCTCCATGCTTCTGAGCCCAGAAACCCAGGAACAGGCAAGCACATCTGTTCCCGGTGGGCCACCCACACCCAGATCACAGGCTGTCCCTTGGCCCTGGTTATCTGGTTTCAGTCTCACTGGGGTCTGTGCTGGAGCCTGGCAGGCCATTCTCACGCACAAACAGGAGGAGCCGAGAACTGCAGACAGACTGACCGAGTGCGGCCTCCTTCCCAAGCGCTGGGGGCCCAAGGCTTACCCCTGGGGTGATTCAGGGCCCAGGGCCTCCGGCACTGGCCCTACAGCCTGCCCAGTGTTGCTATGCAGCCCTGGGTGTAGGACCAGCGAAGGAGCAGCGACATTGGCCTTTCTCCTTGAGGCAGGCACTGCAGCAGGGCGCCCCGTCCAGCTGGCTGCTGGTCGACTGTCCCCACTAATGTGCATATTAACGAGGCGCTGCCCGCCTGGCTGGCCGTGCGGCAGCCCCAGGGCCCATTCTGAGCTGGACTGGAACAGTGTTGGCACAACATCGTAGACGCTGGTAATTATACTGCGCTTTATGGCTTCACAAAGGTCGCTAAAAGGCAGGCCCTGCTTCTGCTCCCAGAGAGGCATCCCTGGCGGCTGGGCCAGAGGCGGCTCCTTCCTTTCATGGCCACGTAACGGGCTCTTGGCCAGGCCACCTTTCTTAGAATTCCCCTACCCCAGCCACTTGGCCTTCTGCACTAGACAGCACCAGGCTGGGAAGCAACACTGGACAGAGAGGGGACAAGGTGTCCAGTGGACACTCCTCCAGCTAGAAGCGGCCTGACACTGTCCTGTTAGCAGAGGCCCCATTTAGAGTTGGCTAGGGGAGTCTGCAGCAAAGGGAGGTCCCTGCCAAGCCATCTGCCCTCCCTGTCAGGTCAATGCCCCCTTTCTGCACCGCACACAGCACTCAGGGGTGCTGGGGGATCCCAGTCCTCTGGGGCTCCCAGGTGCCAGGAGCCCAGAAGGCTTAAAACAGAAGCTCCGTATGTCAGCACACTGCACACCTCTGCCACAGGGGCAGCTGGAAGGCAGGCAGCCCGTGAGTGTGGGGAGGGGGCGGGAGTCTGGGGTTCCCCGCAGTGCTGGCAGGGGCAGAGTGAACCGATGCATAACTGCACACACACGCCTGGTGGGGGCCCCATGGGAGGCTGTCTGATCTGCCCCCAGGGGAGGGCCCCCCTCAGGGCTGTGGTCCCTTTGTGGAAACGCCTGTAGGTGCTGGCTACAAGGAAGAGGGTGTGATCCTCAGGCTCCCAGCAGAGTTTGCTGTAAGCCCAGTGGAAGCCTGAGCCCCTCCTGGTGGCTCCGCCAGCACCATGCACCGTCCCTGACCCCTCCCAACAGCGCTGTGACTGCCTCGCTCTCGCCCCTCAAGCCCGGCCCCTGGACTCCTGAGGCAATACCTCACCTGGACAGCCCTCTGGGCTGACTGGGCACCTGAGCAGGACCTCTGGTATGCTGACCTTGGGGCTATGTCTGCAAACACCAGAGACCAGCCAGAGGGGCCCAACAGAGCACTGGGGGCAGCTGCAGGTAGTGTGGGGTCAAGCCACACAGCCAAGGCCACGGCAGGAGATGGCTCTGCTGAGCCACATGGTGACGGAGGCCAGTCCAGGCCACACACTCCTGAGACTATCGCTGTCGGCTGTACCCACCTTTGACGATGAAAAGGGCTCCCAGTGACCAAGGAAAGCTGACTGGCGAGGTCACGGCAGCCAGGGGGTCTGTCTGCTGTCTCCCCTCCAGGTGGCTGTGGCCGGGTGGCCTTGTGGACATCTGGAGGCGGACCCCTCAGTGTCAGGGCTGCCCCGTGCACCAGAGGCAGTTTAGCAGCATCCTGAGCCTCCATGCACGGGATGCTCATATGTCCAGCCCCTGAGCTTGGGCAGCCCCACACCTGCATTGTGCTGAGCCCTACGAGGGGGGCTGCCTGAGACCCCAGGGCTGACCCGGCTGACCCTTCCTTCCCCTGGAGGCCACCTGTGGGTCAGAGCCACAGGAGCTCTGTGCCCTGAACCCTCTTCACGGATGTCTCCTCCTCCCTTCCCATTGATCTCAGGGACAGGGGCCCTGCAACCCCTCTACAGATGGTCTCCCCTCTTTTTACCTTGAACTTGGGGGCTCTGCACCCCCTCTACCCCCTTGATCATGAGGAGGGTGCCCCTCTCTGCCTGGACCTAGGAAGGCGCTGCTCACTGACTCCGCACCTCCCCTCCCTGTCTGGGCACCCACAGCCGTCTGCTCCAGGCCCCAAATTAATTGAGCACTTGCAACCTTGCGGGATGCACAGCACATGTAACATTTGGCAGAGACACAAATGTGTCTGATATTTCCTAGAAATGTTGGCCCTGGCAGAGCTGTTTCCGGCAGTGGCTATTTGTCTTTGAAAGAAATACCCCACTAAGGAGGCTGAAATGCCCACTAGGGACAGGCAGTCCCTCTCTGGATTCAGAGAGGACACGGAGTGAGGCAGTGCTGCTGTCCAAGCTCCCCGCTCAGCAGGTGCACTGGGGAGACCATCCCAGGCGTCTCTCTCCTTGCAGGCAGGGCCTATCTCTGCCCCCAGAGACCTGGCAGCTGTGCTGGGGAAAGAGCCTGGCACAGGGTAACTGGGTCAAAGCAGGTGTGGCAGGGGCGGCTGCAGCAGGTATGGCTGTGGCTGGTGTGGCGTGGTGCGTGTTATGTGGCAGCTGTGGCAGGGGTGGCGTGGCAGGTGTGATGCGGTGGGTGTGGGGTGGCATGCTTCTGAGCAGCATGGCTTCCTAGGCCCACACTGACCACACAGGGCATAGGACCTCACTGTGGAGGGAGAAGGGCCACATTCCTGTGATAAAGGGGTGGAGGACCCGGGAAGCGGCAAGGCCTGTGGGCTGGCATGGGAGCACCCCAACATATTTGGCTCCTGTGGGACAGCAGCGTCCCCCAATGTCCTCACAAGCCACTCCTGGGCTGGTACAGAGGCAGAACGTGGTGGCTGACAGGAGCTGACAAATGCCCCCCATCCCCCTGCTGACAGATGTATCCTCTGAATCAGCCCCGGAGCCTCCAGGCCAGACTCAGCCAGGCCTCTAGGGACAGCAGGCTCCAGCCTGGCCAGGACCATGGCCTCCACTCTGGGCAAGACCGCCACTCACTCCCTCTGTGCCTCAGTTTTCCTGTCCAGACAGTGAGGGGAACAGGGTGAGCACATCCACCTGCCCACAGAATCTTCTGGGAGCTCCTGGTGGACGAGGCAGCTCCCTGTCTTGCCTGAGCACCACGTGGGCCACGACTGTGCCTCCACCCCACAGCCCTGTGACCCATGGGTCTCACTTTCTGCACCAGGTGTGGGGCAGGGACAGCTGTACACAGGTGGCAGTTGTTCTGAATAAACCCAGGCAGGGTAGGGGGCAGAG
Source organism: Arctocebus calabarensis (assembly GCA_963573935.1). Taxonomy (NCBI): domain Eukaryota; kingdom Metazoa; phylum Chordata; class Mammalia; order Primates; family Lorisidae; genus Arctocebus; species Arctocebus calabarensis. The sequence continues at coordinate 91,978 of CAUYON010172300.1, forward strand.
ACGGCCACGTCCACTCTGCTACTTAGTCCATCCTGTTACAGGTGCCCGTGGCCTTTCCAGACCTTCTAGTGCTCCTGGGAAGCCAGTGGGCAGGGCTCTGCTGCCAGCCTAGGGAAGCCGCTGCAACAGCACAGGGAGCAGTAGCCTCGGCACCTGGCCTGGGTGTCCACATGTCTCGCCATCCTGGGCACGAATAAAGTTGCTTCCCCACCCGGACCTGCAACGCCCTGCATCGTGATGGAGAAGCCTCCTCTCCTGGAGGACCCAAACTCAGGAAGTCCAGGATGCCCAGAGATCATTGATTCAGAAAGAAGGAACAGCTTCCGGAATGTTTCCAGGTAACGTCGTTCTGACATGCACAGGTGGTGCTAAGGCTGTCGCTACAGAAGACAGGGGTCTACAGGACCCTCACGGGCAAGAGGTGGCGTCCTTACAGCATGGAGGGGCCCACACAGCCCACGAGAAAAGACCACGCCGTGGGGAAAGATGGTCTGAAGATGCCCTGTCCACACAGTGCTGGGACAACCCAAGTCCTACAGGCAAAACAAACAAAATCTCAACACCAACCTTGCGCTTTCACGAAGACTAATTCCAAATGCAGCAGAGTGCTAAATATGAAAACCAGTAACATAGAACTTCTAGAAGTAAACAGAGGAGAAAAATCTGTGTGCCTTGGATCGGGTGAGGAGTGTTTAGATAAGCACCAAATGCATAATCTGTGAAAGAAAAAGTGACAAATAAGATTTTACTAACATTAAAAACATCTGCTGTGCAAAGACACTGTGGGAGCAACGAGAAGCCGCAGGCTGGGAAGTGCTGCCTTCAAGGCACGTGTCCGACGGGCTTGCACCTGAAACACACACACGAAACCCCCAGGGCTCGGCAGTGAGGACAGACAGCTTGCCCAGGACAGGGGCCGAGAAGAGGAACAGACACCTCACCAGAAACAATGCTAACAAGCACATGTAAAGACGCTGGGCACCACCTGTCATCAGGAAATTCCACATTCGAATAAGAAGACAACCTCCACACACCTCTTACAATGGCCCCATTCCAGAAACCTAAAAATATCAGATGCTGACAAGTGCGCGGAGCCACAGGAACTCTCGTTCGTTGCTGGCAGGGCGCAAACCCCACGCCACTCTGGCTCGGCGGTTTCTTCCAGCACTAAACAGAGTCTTCTCACATGAGCAGAAATCACACTCCTCGCTATTTAGCCAGCCGACTTGAAAACTTCCATCCACACACACACACAAGAAGCTGCTTGTGAACCTTTATCACCAATCCTGGAAGCGACCGAGATGTCTCTCAACAGGTGACAGGCAGACAGCCCACGGCACGTCACAGACACTGTGTCCTCTGGCCACGACACGGAAGGGGGCAAGTGTCAACTGGCCCGGAGGACCCTGAATGCTCGTTGCCTGGTGAAAGAAGCGGCACATTGCTCTCTGGAAATGACAGAACTATAGATAGTAAAAAGGCCAATGGCAGTTGGGAGTTCAGGGCAAAGAGGAAGGGTGAGTAGGTGGACCACAGAACCTCTCAGGGCAGTAAAATCATCCAGGTGACACTGCCATGGTGGCTGCACAGCACCCTGCGTTTGTCCAGAGCCACGTGATGACACGAAGCCACAGAGAACCTTAATGGATGCACATTTAAAAACAGTTAGTAGTCTCAGGGGTCCTACGCAGGAGATAAGATGGTGTTAAAAGGGACATCCCAACCTCCCGGCAGAGGCTCGGGACAGGAGGTTCTGGCCTGAGTAACTCTCAGTCAAGAGTCCACAAGAAACACTCTGTTTGACGATGCTGCCTCCCATGGGGCCCAGACCCCCACTGTCCACGCACCTGCAACTGAACACTGGGGCCGGGGGGCAGGTTCTCTGTGGGAGGTGTCACAGGCGAGCAGAGGAGGGGCCGGGACGATGCACGCAGCAAGGTGAGGGTGGCGGCATTAGATGCAGATGGCTACGAGCAGCTGGTATGCACACACATGCATTTCACGTGCACAGTCCAGCACACCACGTCAGCTGAGCCGGCTCAGGAGCAGTGACACCCCGGCAATGGGGAACCAAGCACGGAAACCTTGTTCCCTAACTTCCTTTATGATAAACAGGACGGGAGGTTCCTTGGAAAAGTTACCCAGCAGAGTGACTAGGGCAGGAAATACCCACGCTGAGCTGAGAGCGTCTTATGCCAGCAAGTCAGGAAGGCTCAAAAAACAAACAAAACCACGGTAGGGTGCCGAGGGAACACAGAAGCCACCGAGAGGGTATCCGACCACAAGCACTGGTCCACTGACACCTGAGGGCCAGACAGACAGAGCAGTGTCGGGTACAGCCCAAGCCTCAGTCTGGGAGTCCACGCTGATGCAAATGAGCGGCTGAGCGGGAGATCCTCAGCTGTGGGTGTCCAGTGATGGACAGCCTGAAGAAGTGTGGCTCCTCACCCCATAGGTGGGCTGTCATCCACAAGTACTCTGAAAGGGGGAAGCCACCAGGGTGAGGTCACAGTGACAGTCTGTGCCCTTGAAAGGATGTGCTCAGAAGACATGGCACCTCTGTGCTCCTCCTCCTCCCTACAACCTCCTGAGGACGATATGGGACGATCTCCAGCAGAGGGACACTATGTACAATCCCTGGCCAGTCCTGCTCAACCCCACCTAGAACAGAAGCCTGGAAATTTGAGAAAATCTCGCAGCCCCAGGAGCCATGGCAGGCGACGTCTGTGCTGCCTGAGGTTGGACCACAGACAGAAAAGGAGCCCTGGCTGAAAACTCGGCTTCTGAATCACACCCAGACTCAGCTGACGGCAGGACAGCGATGCTGGTTCCACGCGCTCTGCACTAACGTGGAAAGGCTTTGTCAGTCGCAACTGCTACGTGGAAAGTGGTTGCCAAGGTTTGTGGGGAATTTCTGAACTACCTTCAATTTTTTCTATAAATCTCTTCCAAAAGCAAAAAAAAAAAAAAAAAAAAGTCTATTAAAATATCTATAGAAAATATGGAGGCTGACAGACCTTTCTGACACGCGTGCTGAGGGCCCAGCGGAGGCCGTGGCGGCCTCGCCAGCACCTGATGCGGTTAAATGGGGTGTGGGGGGCCCGCTGGCCTGCTCCTCCTGTACCTGTTCACACACTTTCCAGGAAATACACCGAGCTCTGGGAATTTCACATCAGCACTCAGCAATAAACAGCCTCCTTCCCATCACCTGCCCACCCCAAAGACCTGGCTAAGTCATAGTCTGCTCAAAAGGCCATCCCTACTGATCCCTGTCTGTAAATATGCAGGGGACATGCCCCACAGGGAGCTGCTGCCAAAAATGGGCCGTCATTCCCACCTCTGTCAGCGCCAGGCCTTCTTCCAAGGTCAAGGCAACAGCTGCAGTCAGAGCCCGCCTCAGCCACCCCACGCAGCTTACGAGCAGGCTTCTGTGGGGCTGGTTAAGCAGAGAGCCGTGGAGAAGGCATTCGGAGACCTTCCACCAGCAACAGCCATGATGCCCCAAGGCCCCCACGACTTGGTGATGCGCAAATACTGGGAACAATGGGAAGCTTGGGGACCTGAAGCCACTCTCAGAAGGCTGCAGGTGAGGCAGGGCCCTGAGTGTTCTGCTAGATTAAGGCCCACACTGTGCCACCAAGGGCTGGAGGCCAGTCCTGACATCAACATTGGCTGCCCCTCGCTGGTGATTCTCGGCCCCTCCACTGCTAAGAGCAGGTCTGCCTGGGCCCACCCAAGCCCCACCCCTGCCCTGGGGTCCCGGCATGTGGGATCTGGGCTTCTCCCTGCATGCACAAGACCCTCCCTCGCTGGTGAAGGCTAGAAGGCCTGGCTCTGTGTCAGCCGCTATGGCCCGTGGGTGGGGATGTTGCCTGCCGTGGTTGCACTTGGGGGGCGGGGGCTGCGAAACGGACTCCACTGCTAATCAGCTGCTGTTCTCTAAAGATCAGGATCTGGGGCTAGGAGCAGATCATGGCCTTGGACAGCGGTGGGTCTATTATCCACTCCATTAATCAACCTGCACTTCACCTGGATTGGGGGCAGGCCTTGCTTCCAACTCCTCTAAGGCCCCCACATTCACCCTGTCCTGGGTTCTCTGAGGTGTCCTACAAGCCAAGGCCCTGACACCCTCACGGGCCTGGGTGGGCATCTGTGCAGGGGAGGAGGCCCAGGAGGGACCCTGGGGTCAGGACTGGAGGGAGACAAAGGTATGAAGGAGCTTCATGAAGCACGGAGGTGCTCAAAGGGACTGCCGTTATGGCCACCCAAGACATGAGAAGGGCCGCAAAAGCCATCTGCTTGCTGTCTGTCTTGCGGCCACAGGACCCAGGAGACTCCTGGAGAGCTGGGAGGACCAGCTCCACGGGACCCCCTGATGCTGCAGGTGGAGGTGAGGCCATCTGGTCACAGGTGATGAACAGAGCTGTGACAATCAACAACCCAATGCCTGGCAAAGCCACCCAGGGCAGCATGAGGAGCAGGTAAACCCGGACCTTGTTCCCATAAAGTATTTACAAGGTCTCTTGTTTCTAAACTGCACAGACGACGCTATTTTAATTCAATCTTTCCTGCAAAGGTGTGTGAAGACAGGAGGCGAGTGTGCCAAGGCCCGTTGCTGGCTGTGAAGCTGCTCTGTACCATGGCCAGGCCTGCGGGAGGAGCCCAAGCAGACAAGCCCAGTGCCTCCCGCCACCCACGGGGCTTGGCTGCTCCCCCCACGCTGAAAGGACACAGACTCGCTTCTCTCAAGCAGAAAGCCCCGTGCTTCCCCCCTGTGCTGCCGTTTCTGTGCAGCCTGGCGGTTAAACTCGGGGACTGTGCACCAACTCACAGGGTTCAAGTCCTGCCTCTGCTCCACAACAGTTGCCTCAGTTTCCTGATCTTGCAAATTGGCCTCGACTGCAGAGGGGCCCCTCTGGAAGGACAAGGTGCAGTGCTGCTCCCTCCCGGTGCAGAGAGGCCGGACTTCAGGCACCATCCTGAGTGGCCAGGCTGCTCAGCACTTCCAAAGCATGAGGTATAAGGCCATGTGATTGGGGTAGCTGTGGGAGACGTGGGCACCTGCCCTGGACTTCGGGTTAATCACAACTGAGCCAGAAAATGCCAGGATTTTAAAAAATTGGATGGCAGTATTGGCACAAATTATAACAAATGTATCCCACCTTCCCACTCAAAGCCTGATTGCTCCTGGTGACCTGATGCTCACTCCCTGCTGGGAGCCCCACCCACACGAGCATCTCTAGGCTGGCAGGCTCTGCCCTGGGTGACCGGGCTAGGTGCCTTCACCAGCCCTAGACGTGCCTTTAGAACCCCAGAAAGTCAACACGCCATGCCAACGTTTCCCCAAGGAAAGGCCCTCTTTGCACCCCAGGGAACCAATGGGGACACACCCAATGACTCCCCTGGTGCCCCAACCCCACCTTGCAGAGCCTCTGCCAGTGTGGACGCACCTAAACTCTCATGTGCAGACAGGAACATTCAGGCCAGCCTGTGTGGGTCCCCCAGTCTCAGATGTCAGGCCTCTTAGGGCAGACGCCTGCACCTCCAGGGCCACACACAATCCCGTGGCCTTATGCCAACTGAGGGGGAAGCCCCATCTGCTTTTCTCCTTGCGGGATCCTTCCTGGGAAGCAGGCCTGGGCAGGGAAAGGGCTATGAACTCAGAGGTGCCCTTCAAATGGAAAAGGCCCATGAGGAACCGTGGAGAGGTTCTCATAAACTAAAGGAAAATCACCTTATAAATATAACGGGATTTATTTACGACTTCGCAGGGTGAGGACCATGAAGAGAGAGGACCACCTTCAAACCAAGAGGGGACCGGGGAGGGCCCCAAAAAACCCCCCCAGCCACTGTGCGTCTCTCCGCTGCCTTTCCAGGGCCTAAGGCCTAAAATAAGACTCGCTCTGTTCCCGCGTCATTTTTCCCTCTTTGCTTGGAGACAGTCCCTTCAGACGGAGCCTGTGCCAGCCACAGCCAAATGAAAGCGATTTTGTCAGCTCTGCCAGCACAGAGGTGCCGACTGCAGGTTCCTGCTAATTAATAGCTCTGATCACAGCCCTGTCACCTGGGAGACACACACCTGTCCACCCCCAGCCCACACGTCCTGGCTCGGGAGGGACAGAGACAGAGGCCTCAGAAATACGTAGTTTTACTCTAGTCGGAAACTTTCTAAGATCTAGTCAGGGCAGTTTTGATAAACCAAAGGGCTGACATTAAAGGTAAAGTACCTGACTGCTCCCCACATGGTCACTGCAAGGCCAGGCCTGCCCTGTGGCCCAGGACCCCAGCACTCAACCAGCCCCAGCACCACCCCAGATGCCTGTGGCCCCTTCCTGTGCCACCATTCCTTAGCACCCCACCCTCTGTGTGTACATGTGCAGCCCAACCGTTCAGAGGAAGCTCTCTGGCGATCCAAGGCATTGCCCGGCAGTGCTCATCAGCTAAACGACCAGGATTTCCACAGACAACACAGTGCAAGGCATGGAACCTCGGGGGGTTGTCATAAAGGTCCCCCTAAGCCCAGTTCCCCAACCCCCCGCCTGGTCTCTGTGGACACACGAGGTACTGAAGGCGTCCAGCCTCTGACCTTGGCCGCAGCCTCCCCTTGACAGACAGGAGGCATTGGGGGAGGGGCTCTCTCCTGCCCAGAGGGACACAGGGGTTAGCACAAGATGGGATTTTCCATTTTGAAACCAGAAAGTCTCATACAAACCAGGCAGAGTGGGTCTCCCTGGTATGAATGTATCGACGAATGTATTAAAGTTTCTGGGAGCGTATAAACGTACACCCTCCTGTATAAACACAAGCTATCTGTGTATGAACGCGTCTGCAAGCGTATGACAGTACCTGGGAGCGTGTAAACGTATACATTGCTTTACAAATATATCTATGAATGAAACAAATTTAGCAATGTCTTAAATAGTTATGGAATTCCTAGGAGATGAACAGTTGTGCAAGGCAGATGGGGGCTGGTATTACTTCCCTGATGTTTCTGCACCTCTGAAAACTGTCACCATAAAAACATGGGGCTGAGGGGCGGTGCAGGCCCAGCGGAGGAGCGTGCTGGAGGCTTGCAGGGGAGAACATCCCAGCATGGAGGTGACTGCATTTACCTGGACACACTCCGCGGCCCGGACACAGGATGGCTTCACGCCCACCACGCACACATCTGCCTATGAGCCGCCTTCCTTCCTCAGAGCTACAGGCTCCCGCTGGCTGGGATGCATCTCACAGGGGTTGACATGGAGCTCACGAGACCAGAGAGCCACGAGCCGAAGGAAGCAGCCCCAAGGTCCACAGCAATCCTGAGATTCAACAATGGAACTCCTCAACTACAGGGGGCAAGCTCCACGGTTCTCTGTGACGTGGCCCCTTACCCTAGAGGGCCTGCCGGCAGCCGGGAGGGGGCGTGTCCTACTGCTACTGAGTTGGGAAGGGTGGGCATGAGGGGTGGTGGCTGACCTGGTGCTGCCCCAGGACTGTGACACATGCCCCAGTGAGTAACAAAGTCCTGACCAAATGTAGGAGGGATGAGTAGCCGGCGGGGTGACAGGATCAGGAGTCTGTCAAGTCTGGTGGACATACCAGGCCTGACTGGACGAAGCTACAGGAGGAAAGAGTGGTACCCAAGGGACACGCAGGATAGGGCACAGGTGGCCGAGAGAGGCCAAGGGCTGCAGGCTCTGCATCGACAGCAGGCTGTTTAACTGAAGCTCCTGCTGCCTCTGGACACATTAACAGAGGCCGGTGTCGGCACGGAGGAGGTGCCAAAAGCACCTCAGTGTCCTATATTAGGGGTGGCCTGCTATGGGCACAGCTCAGGTGGGGACACTAAGGGGCCTGGAGTCAGGGCCTCAGATTACAAATGAAGGGGCCAGCAGAGTCTAGGGGAGTAAGGAAGAGTCCAAGCATGAATGATAGGGATACTACATACACCCCAGGGCTGAACCAGGGCACGGCAGAGCAGTCCACCCAGGGCTGAACCAGGGCACGGCAGGAACATTCCACCCAGGGCTGAACCAGGGCACGGCAGGAACATTCCACCCAGGGCTGAACCAGGGCACGCAGGAGCAGTCCACCCAGGGCTGAACCAGGGCACGGTAGAACATTCCACCCAGGGCTGAACCCGGGCACAGCAGAACATTCCACCCAGGGCTGAACCAGGGCATGGCAGAACATTCCACCCAGGGCTGAACCAGGGCACGGCAGAGCAGTCCACCCAGGGCTGAACCCGGGCACAGCAGAACATTCCACCCAGGGCTGAACCAGGGCACGGCAGAGCATTCCACCCAGGGCTGAACCAGGGCACGCAGGAGCATTCCACCCAGGGCTGAACCAGGGCACGCAGGAGCATTCCACCCAGGGCTGAACCAGGGCACGGCAGAGCAGTCCATCCAGGGCTGAACCAGGGCACGGCAGAGCATTCCACCCAGGGCTGAACCAGGGCACAGCAGAACATTCTACTCAGGGCTGAACCAGGGCACGGCAGAACATTTCAGCACAGATGCTGGAGAATCCCTGGGCCTTAGAGCATTTAGGGGAATGGCTGGCTCACAGGGCCAAGTGTGGCAGTCACGGGACCCAGGACAAGGCAGCAAGCACCCCGCCAGGGACGAGGAGAAGGGCCCCACCTCAGACCCCTGTGGCTGCGTCACACTCACACGGGAGGCTGACCAGGCCCAGCTCACTGAGGCCTTGTGCCCAGCACCCTCACTGTCAAGGTCAGGCAGCTGTGGGCCCCGCACTGGGGGGTGACCTCCCAGAGGGCCAACACAGTGTGAGGCCCACATGGAACATGTCTATAGACCCCAAGAACAGGCGAGGACCCTGCAGCGGGGCAGAACCAGCCAGGAGGACTTCAGAGAGACCACAGGGGGACGGCAGGTACAGGGCTGCCACAGGAGACGGCCATCAGAAGGGGCAGGATGACGGCGTGTGCCCAGGGACGGTGCAGGAAAGCCTCTTGTGGACCTCCTACAGGACTGGGGTACGTATCCAGTGCCACCTGGAAGGTGCAGGGAGGTTCTAACCCTTGGAAGTTTCCTGTGCCCTAAAAGACATGATGGGCCTGCCAGGAATGCTACATGCTTGCTCTTAATTGTACATTAAGATGTAAATAGCGGCAGTGAGCGTGTGTGAGCACGCACTGAGTTCATGGCCTGCGTGAGGCAGGACAGTGGACAGCTAAGAGCTGGCCCTGGGCTCAGCCTCCCCTGGTAGAAAGAGGGTCACCTCCTCTCAGAGACACGGGGCCACTGCACCTGCCCAGGTGTGCTCCAGAATTTGAATCCTATTCACTGGCACATGCCCTGGGCTGCTTCCAGCTGCACTGGGACCTGAGACCCACCCCGTGGGGCAGCGATGGGACAATGGGGCGTGGCCAGGCACGTATAGCTACACAGAAGTGCAGGTTCCAGCAGAGCTTCTGGAGGCAGGCCCCCAACCCTCCACCCTCAGTGGCCGATCCAGAGCCGGCACAGCACCAGGAGGGGCCCGTGAACCAAGGGCAGGGTCTGCCTCGCGCACCTTGCTGGTTACTGAGACATCTTCGAATAGTGTCCTAGGGACAATGTGAGCTACAGAAACGCATGGCAGAAACCCTGTCATGATTCAGGCCTGCTGTGAAGCCATGCTGTGAGCGGCTGTCATTCAGGTTTTCAAGGCACGGGGAGCAGCACACAGTCGCACGGTCTCGCACTGACCTCAGGGACTCAGGACTATGAGCAAACTCAGGAGCTGTCCTCCCTTCCAGGTCCCCAGCCAGGCCCGCGGGGCACAGGGAGCTGCTCACAGGAGCTCTGGAGGCTGTGTGAGGGGAGGGATCAGCAGGCCCCAGGACCCCCCCAGGCCCTGGTCGTCTTCACCAGGCCTGACCCCTGCAAATTGTGACTGCCCCAGCGCCAGTAGCAGCAAATGTGAACAGGACTCTATTCCACCTGCTGACATCACGGGGAATTCCTGTGCCAGGGCCTGGGGACACACGGCACAGGCCGGTAGCTGCAAGTGTCTTGTCCCCCGGCCACAACCTTCAGCCTACCCTCCCACGCGATAGTAGCTTCTCTCTGCCCAGGCAATAAGATCATGCAGTTAATTCTGCCAAGGAAAGGTCCACTGGGCTGGCGGCTCCTGCACTGGTTGACTTAAGGGCCCCTAACAGGTGAGGTGAGGCCAAAGGCTGGGACCCTTAAGGTCCCCCAAAGACATCGAAGCATTCCAGGAGGGATGAGAGCCCAGGCTTCCCCATGACGTAGCTGCCCAGGGCATGGCTGGCTTCATTCCCTCCCAAGCACACCACCGAGGCAACAGCCCTGCCCAGCTCTATCTCGCTCAAGGTCGACGTCCCCCCTGGGAAGGATGACCCACAGGGGCAGCTCCTTCTCCAGGAACCCAGGGCCTGAAACAGCATCTGCCCAGGGATGCTAAGTGATGGCTTCCAGAACGTTCTGCCAGTGAAGGAAAGAGAGCACAGCCCAGGTTGGCACAATCAGAATGCCAGAGCGACAGCATCTCAGAAGGTCTCCGAGGCACAGCATCCACACAGACTGGCACGAGTCACAGTCACGGAACCCACACAACCCAGGCGGGGCTCCCTCCACACCCCGAAAGGACCAGGGCACTTCCAGTCACCGCCGCAAAGACCACAGTCTGAGCTCAAAAGAACAGACTTCCAGAAGCTGCTGTGTCTGTGGCTCAACCCAAACCAAAATATTGTAGCTAATAAATACTCAATAAATTAACTCTAATAAATAATAATTAGTGGAATGGGTCTGAGCAAAACACCACGGGATAGTGGGTCAGCAAAAAGGGAGAGAGAAAGAACAAAACAAGACGAAGAACAAAAGAGAAATTGTTTTAGGGACTTGCTAAGAAAGAGCAAAGCTGCCAGATAGAATAGGCAAGAATGACCCAGCAGGCCAGGTAAGGCACAGGGCGGGAGGGGTACACAGGGAAGAGTGCAGAGTTGGACACCCCCCTGCACCCCCTTCATGGGCACTTGCTAAAGAAAGCTCCTTTGCTGGGTGCAAGGCTGGGATAAATCACAGGGTCCAACCCATGCAGCTCCACAAAGCATAAGGCCCCATCCCCAGCAAGGCCCCCTGTAAGCCGATGCTGGGGACAGGTCTCTGCCCCATCCCCGAGTGTCATGGGCAGCTAATCCGATGGCGCAGAATTCGTCTTGTGCAGGAGGGAGATTCCTCAGTGGCATCTGTTGTGAGGATGGAATCTCATACCCTCAGCAAAGGTGAGGCTGAAAGCCTGGCTCCATAAAGACAAAGAACTACCAGAAATTGGCAAGAATAAGCTCAGGCACTAAACTGCTGAGATCCACTCCCAGGCATTGCCCGTAAGTGAACGTTCCTGCCAAGGGCACAGAGAGGCCACCATCAGGTCACAGCCCAGCCCATCACACCTCTCCGCCTCGCTTCAGGCCAGACCCAGTGAGCCAACCTCAGGAGTCCCTTGGGGCTCTCCCCAAAGCCAAATGACCCCCTTCCACTGCCTGTTGCTAAGAATCAAAATGTATCGCCCCAAAATATGTCCAATTTTGAGCCCCCAGGACCTGTGAATGTGACGTCATCTAGAAACAGGGTCTCTCCAGCTGCACTCAAGTTAAAGTCAAGTCATTAGGGGAAACCTTGATCTAGCAGGACTGGTGACCTGCTGAGAAGAGGGGTCAGGGCACACAGAGGGAAGACACAGGCTACAGATGGTGACAGGGCGGCAGTGATGTCGCTGGGGAAGGGCTAGAGCCGCCAGGACTGCAACAGCCTCTGAAACGGCCAGCCCTGCCCACGCCAGGACCTCAGAACCAAGGGAGGCTGCGTGTCAGCTGCTAAGGTGCCCAGGTGTGGTGCACGGTCACAGCAGCCCCAGGAGACTCACACGTCATCCTCATCTACACCAGCTGCCCTACAGGGCAGATGTGAAGGCCTGGTTCTGGGCATAGTAGCTGCCCAATGGCCAGGCAACATGAGCAACTCAGGGCAGAAATGGTCAGATACACAGTCCCAGTCCCTGGCCTTACCTCTCCTGGCCCTCATCCCCATCCACGCCGCAGACCACACATGGCCCAGCAATGCAGCAGATGTGGGGCCTGACAACTGCCCAGCCAAATGTCCACCAAGCCTTATCCTGGACACGTGGCTCTGTCCTTCGCACTGAGACGCCATCGCCCCAGGTCTTAAGATTTCTCCAAACACAATCTCTTTCTTTAGTCTTCACCCATGAAAGATGCACATTTCACACCCAAGCAGAGGTTCCTTGCAACTAACCCACTGCTGTTTGCCCACTTCATGGATGGCGATCCCGGCACTCACCTGGGAAGGCACCCAGCCAGCACCAGGGAGCGTCCAGGGCTCTGCAACCACTCTGGATCATGTTACTTGTAAAAACAAGTGTCCACCAAACCACTGCTAAGAAAGGGCCACACCATGGTGACAGTTGGACATTGCAACTTCAGTGCATGTTTCATGGCCCACCCTGCAGGGCAGGCTGCCTGCTGGGCACGGAGCTCCTGTGCTGGAAAAGAGGCCCCCCGTTGTGGCTCCGTGCAAAGGCCACAGTGCCCCTGAGAGGGAGCCCTCTGCTCTAGGCCTCCCTTTCTCAGGGTACTGAAAACGGTTCCATCGTCCCGACAACATACACACACGTGTGTATACACGCACGCACCCACACACGCACACAGAGGCCAGGAGAAAAGCCCCCCCCCTCCGCAGGCCCAGCCCCAGCAGTCTCTTAACAAGCAAAGGCTTGTGTTTGGTTTTGATTCTTTTTCTTTTTTCCTTTCTTTTTTTTTATTGAATCATAGCTGAGTACATTAGTGCAATCAAGGGATACAATGTGCTGGTTTCATATACAATCTGAAACATTTTCATCAAACTGTTTAACATAGCCTTCATGGCATTTTCTTAGTTATTGTATGAAGACATTTGTATTCTGCATTTAGTAAGTTTCACCTGTACCCTTCTAAGATGCACTGTAGGCGTGGACCCATCAATTACTCTCCCTTCACCCAACTTCCCCCCTCCCCTCCTCTCCCTTGCCCCATATTCTTATGCTATAATTGGGTTATAGCCTTCATATGAAAGCTATAAACTAGCTTCATAGTAGGGCTGAGTACATTGGATACTTTTTATTCCACTCTTGAGATACTTTGCTAAGAAAAATATGTTTCAGCTCCATCCATGTCAACATGAAAGAGGTAAAGTCTCCTGTTTGGTTTATCGAAGATTAGATAGCTGTAAGTTGTTGGTTTCACTTCCAGATTTTCTATATGATTCCAAGTATTTATGTCTCTATTTTTTTTTGCCAGTCTCATGCTGTCTTGACCACTATGGCCTTGTTATACAGCCTAAAATCTGGTATGGTGATACCCCCGGCTGTGTTTTTATTATAAGACTGCCTTAGCTATACAGGGTTCTTTCTAGTTCCATACAAAATGCAGAATCATTTTTTGCACGTCTTGGAAGTAGGATGTTGGTATTTTAATAGGGATGGCATTGAATCGGTAAATTGCTCTGGTAAGTATAGACATTTTCACAATGTTGATTCTTCCCAGCCATGATCATGGTATGTTCTTGCACTTATTAAACTCCTCTACTATCTCCTTTCTTAAGGTTTCATAATTTTCTTTATAGAAGTCTTTAACCTCTTTTTTGAGGTACATTCCTAAGTATTTCATTTTCGACCAGCAACCTATTAGCATTAACTTTTTTTTTTTTTTTTGAGACAGAGACGCAAGCTGTCACCCTGGATAGAGTGCTGTGGCATCACAGCTCACAGCAACCTCCAATTCCTGGGCTCAAGCGAGTCTCCTGCCTCCACCTCCCAAGCAGCAGGGACCACAGGTGCACGGCACAACACCCAGCCATTTTTTGG